>JAEMTY010000458.1:0-25000 GCA_020423425.1 Chrysopa pallens
TTCTTCTAATTATAACCTCCTTTTTATGAAACTCAAAGCTTATTGACAGATATTTTACCTCTCTGAAATCGTCGAAATCAGCAGTTACTTTGAAACACTTATAACAGCCATATTCACATTTTCAAAACCGCCCTGCTAAAAAAGTCATATTCAATCCTATAAAAATTGAATAGGAAAATCAATAGGATTGAATAAATATTTTCATTGAAAAAATGATTTTCTATTCAATCTTATTTCTATAGGATTGAATGGGACTTTTTTATCAGGGCGACAAAACTAATTTGTACTCCCAATAAAAAAACTTCCAATCTCACCATATTTCCTAATTACTTACTCCCTATATTTTTCATCAGATGATTTCTCCAGCAATGGTATTCCCGATAAAAATAGGATAATCAGCGTGATAAATATTGGTGATGCGATCACTACCCATTCATAGCCTTTAATTACATTCAATGAAATCACAAAAATACCCCACCATAAAAGTATTTCACCAAAATAATTTGGATGTCGTGATAAACGCCATAATCCATCATTACACCATTTGCCTTGATTCACTGGATCTTGTCGAAATGAGAATTTTTGTAAATCAGCATAAGTTTCCGCTAATAGACCACTTATGAATAAACCACTGCCTGCTGAATCTAAAGATGTCATTGTTTTTGGTGCTTTTGGAAATGCATGTTTTGGTGAATTAATTACGATTACTGGTAAACTTACTGTATAGACCCAAATAGCCTAAAATTATAAAATATTTCATATTAAGACAATTATAACGTATTGTCAGAAATTTATACGGAATTTTAGGTATGGTGATCTAACACCGTTACGCTGAGTATATAAATAAATCTTTTATGATTTTATGAGAAAGAATAAAGAGAATATATACTCTAGTAAACTTTGGATACCTAAAACTTTAATACAAAATAATCATTGACCATAAAAAGCTTTCGATATAGTCAGGTAATCGTTTGTCGACTAATCTTAAACAAGTGCAATTGCAATCATTAATGGCATATATGGGTATAAATATCAAATAACACTTGCAATGCGCTTGTATACGACTATCCGACAACCGACAATGTAGAACCATAGAAATCATATACAATACTACGGTAGGACTGTCTTAGAGATAATGGGTTAGTAAAGAAAAATTTTTTAATCACGAATACAAAACTTCATAATATGGTTGTATACATTTTGTATTTATTAAAATAAGGACTAAACAATTACCTGAAATGTCCAAAATACAGCAAATCGTATAATATTACTTTTTTTATCCTCAAAACGTTTATCCCGGCCAATCTTCACAATTCTATATAACAAATAACACGATAATCGTGCACCCCACAAACATACAAATATTGTTACCATTAATTGTCGACTTTCATAATTTTTCTAAAAAATAATTTCACTAAGTATAAATTTTTAGTTCATCTAAATAATTAAGAATATGTTTTTGAGATATTCAAAAATTAAATAACAAACAAATAGGTCAATTGGACCAATGGACCGGTTTTCATTCACGAACTTAAACTCATTTTTATGTTCAGAATACGTCACCAAAATTCCAGCTCGCGATCTCTTTTTGTTTTAGAGTTATCGTGATGACGAAGGGGCGTAAATTGCCTAATAAGTTGTTTCTATGAACACCTATACCAAAATTTTGTTTGTGCGGTTAATACTCCTTAGCTTTACAAACTTTAGACTCAAATCAATTTACTCTGACATATTATGTATGTCGAGTATAAAAACTTGAAAAGTGACCACACTGTAGAATTGTGTAAGAGTAAGAATTTTGGTTTTATAGAGTGGGCTATTATACATTTTTTTTTTTCAAAATTCTTTACATTTGGACTAAAAATAACAAAATAATTTCAATTTTAAAAGTGTGCATTAATTTCTACAGGAATTATTCATATTAAGCTTGAACGAATTATTCATATTGAATAAAGATCACAATTAAAATTATTTTGTACATTTTAATCTGCAAGACACAGTTATAGGTACAGTAGGCCACACTGCATATTGTGAAATGAATTTCTCATTTTTGAAATATATATCTCCTTAAGAATCCACATTTATTGTGAGTCCTTAAATGAAAATCGACTAACATTCAAAAATTTGTTTTTTAACGTGTCATAAAATGTAATTCTACTAAAAAAAAGAGGTTATACTAGAAGCAAGAGAAAAAAATAAACATACCCTTCCAACTTGACCTAAAAAAAAAGTTAACAATGCCAATATAATAAAATTCACACCCCCAGCAAAATCAGTTAATTTATCCATTTGAAACGTTGCAGCTATTATAAAGAAAATAATTTGCATTGAAACTGTTACAATAGCGCTTATTGCTAAATGATTCTCATCTAATATTTGTATTGCCATATTTTTTTAAAACTATTTTAAAACAACACCACACTATAGTTTGATAATTTTAAAATTTATGGTGTTTGGTACGGAAATCGTACATTCGTATTATTTATTATTGATTTTATTTTTACAATGAATTATAAACTATTTTAAAGTTTAACTTAATTAATTATTATTATTTTTGATAATAAATTCATTTTATCGACGATTTTCTAATATTATAAGAAGAAACATTGTTGTATAGTTTTTACATGACACGATTTCTTACAACGACAGACGTCGTTATTACAGTTATCTAGAATTTAATGCGACGACGCATATAGCGTCGAATAATGACGTCGTATTATGAATATTTATGCGACGCTATTGTTTATATGTATGAAATTCAAATTTTTGTTTCTCTTCATAAAAATATTTTTATTTAATCCAAAAGAATTATAGGAGTTTCTAGAAATGTAAACAAATTCAACGGGTAAGTTTAGATTTGAAATTCTCAATGGTTTTGTATGAAAAATAATAAAATAAAGACAATTTTATTTTCAAAATTAGATAGATAATCGTAAAACAACTTCTAAATATTTTTAATTTTAAACGATTTAACAATGTTTTTGTTTACAAACATTCTTTGGCATACTGTTTTATTTTGAAATTTAATCGCCTTTCTGCTCAAGGTCATTTCTAATAGTAATAGTTTTAAGCTACAAACAAATGGCGCCTCTATCTTATTATAGTATTTAAAGTATCAATTTAGTTCAGTAGCTAGATCGTATTTTGAGAAAATCATAAAAAAACACAAAAACCTATTCGAAATTTTTGGAGAAAGTACAAAGTAAGTGTTTTTTAAAATAAAAAGGTCACATAAACTGTTATAAATTCTAAAATTTTTAAGTAAAACAGTTTTTGGAAAGTTTTAAAATATGCGTTTTGTACCGCGAATTTTACTAGACGATAACTTAAAGGCTACTCAAATTTTGAACTCAAACAACTTAAATTATTTGTAAAATGTCTCTGTTCAATGAAACACGATTAAAAATCTACTTTTTAGAGCTTTATAACGTAATTTTAAAATGCAAATCGAATTAAAATTTTTAATTGTGCAGCCAAGGGAAATAAAATAAATCCTAAATCTTAATTTACATGTATATGTATCTTACTGTGGCATTGTACGGAACAATGCCAGAGTAAGATACATATAAATTTGTACGGACAAATTTATATTCATATTAAATTTATATTATGTATTTTCCAGGGTACTTATAACCTAAAATCAATCGGAGAAAAGATTCTACGTAGGTAATTTTAGATACTATCTCAGAAAATCTTCAAATCAATCCAATGTGGTTGCTGCTATTAAAATTGACATTTTTAAAGGACTTTTTGAAAAAAAAAATCATATAAGAATATAAAATTTGTCAATTTTCACCACACCATTCAAATGTTGAACATGGGAATATTTACTTGAGCACTCTGTAATTGATAAGAATCCTATGTGCGCATAATCCCTACCAACACATAAACAAATATAAATTTTAAAATAGAATTGTCAAAATTATTCAAAATTAAATATTTTTACATAAATTTTGACATTAATAAATAAAAAAACAAAAACACGAAATATATTAAACAAAATGATAATTGGTGAAATAGATCGTATCAAATTTTAATAACGGATTTATTCAACATTTATTTATATTTGAGATAAATTGCTCTCATAAAATTTTTGTCTTCAAACTGTATATAATACATTCAAATTTCTAGATAAGTCGTTATGGCGTTAGCATTTCAATTGTTGTCAAAATTACGATTAGGGACAGAAACATGTCGATGTGGAAATTTTCGAATAAATTCAAAATCTGTATTATTGTGCAAGTAAGTAAATTTGTTCTACGATTCTTATAGGATTAACCTAAATGTCACTGTAATTAAAATTATATTCGAATTTCAAATAATTAACGATTATTTCACCTAGTCCAAATATTTATGTTTAAGAATTATTAAAGTAATTTTCAAAAATATTGCGGGGAGCCAATATTGCAGTTATAATTTTGGACAGTATTAATAACCCGGTTTTTGGAATACAATTGATACACTCTGATTATAGACATTTGCGTTGCGAATTTTATTCGAATATAAATTAGTTTTTCGTTGCTTAAAATTAAACTTCTCTGGGGAGAAGTGAAAGCTCGATCGTCGAAAAAATAAGATGGAAATTTTTTTTTCCGAATTAAATCCTAGACACGTAATAAGAAATAACTCAGATAAAAATTATCCAATCAGTTTTATTCCTGTTTGTCCTGATTTATTTTCAATGTTATGATAGAATTTATTTTTTTTTATAAGGGATAATAATTAACAGATTAAAGTTAAACAAAACATTATACAAAAATTTTTTTATTTAGTTCTAGAACTAGACGAAGTATACATAATAAAAAACTCGAAGACATCGATAGATCAGCAAAAATCCGATCATTTGTTTTGGGACGATATATTAACTATGTGAAAGATTACGATAAAGTATTAGAAACACGTTTTCCAGCTGCAATGCGTGTATATCGTGTATTTATGGTTGGGACCAAAGAATTTTATACAGATTTAAAATCATTTTTACGAATTATTAAATTATTGAATACATCCAAAGATGGTTTCAAATGTTTAAAACGTAATGAAATTGAATTGTATCATAAGATGCCTAAAGATATGATACGAGTTGCACCGGTTTTATTATTAAGTGCTGTACCGTTGTCGAATTATTTAATATTTCCTTTAGCGTAAGTATTATTAAATTTTTTTTATAAAAGTTTGGAGATGACATGTGAATAAACGCATCAAATTAATATTCTGCATCACATAGGCACAATATCTTTTGAATGATAAAACTTTGGTTTTTAACTTTTTTTAAATAATAACTGCAAAAAGGGATGCAAAATATTAGGATACAAAACTAATATTAGTTATACAAACAATCGTTCGACCGAAATATCGGCTTCGGTAAATCGAAACTTTTTGGCTTTTTTAGCATCCCCTTCTCGCTTAAATGATCTGAAATTCTTTACCATGCAGAACAATATTCAATATTATAAAAGTGGGATTCATTTTAAAAGTTTTCAAGGAATTTCCAGGTTAGAACCCCTTATTTGGTTTTTCCAAATTGAGCTGCGAAATTAAAAATTTATATGTAGATGAAGTTAATGTCAAAGAGATGATACCCTTTCGGATATAAATCTGCCTTTTCCCCGTCTTCTCCCTATTTAATAACGAAGTAATATTTTTGGCCAATTTTAGGATTTGCGCAAACTTAAAACTCCTCAAAATTAGTATTGCAAATTTTTCGTAATATAAGGTCGTGCTATCCTTTTATGGGGTGTCAAATCTTTAGCCTACCTGTACACCTTCTTCATCTATTAATCTAATATTGCAAAAAATTTGAAACGATAAAAATTCCAATAATTTTATTAAACAAAAAACATATTATTACAGTAATAGAGATATTTTACATACATTATTTTAAAAAAATATAACGTTTATAAAAACACTAAAATTTAAAATCAACCTTTAATTTTTACAATTCGGGTGGATCCGGTGGATTTTGACATGGTTGACAACATTCTTCTTGACATGGTCCATATATTGTACATTCTTCGTATTCAGATTCGGATGTTCCACCACAAGAATTATCCGGTAGTTCAACTTGTAAATTATTACAATTTCTACATTTTTGATTTCTGCACTTACTTCTTCTCCGTTTTTGGCCAGTTCGGTGGCGCCTTCGACGATCTTCTTCACCGGAGAGAGATTCTTCATCAACGGACTTTTGATTTTTTCGTCGTTTACGCGCTAAATCGACAATTTTTTCCTTTAAATCAGTTAACTGATACCGACCCATATTCTGTACAATGATACCAAATTGAATTCCATTTTCTAATGATGGAATTATTACGTTGTTGATGACATTCGGTGATAATTTATATTCGTTACCAATATGATTTCGTATTGTTCGTAACGTTGACCCTTTCTCCTCGTTTAATTCTGCAATTGTTTTGCAAATAAGCTCTGCAGCTAATTCTCTGTTTTCCGTTTGATTATCGACCATATTTTAATTTAGATTTAATATTTAGAAAAATTTAAATCAATAAGAAACTAAAATTTTATCAAGTTCTATATACCATTGGTACTGTTATAGAAATGTTTAAATGTCATTTTGTTTGATTTTTGTTTGCAACATAGCAAATTCGTTGTTTCTATGGTGTATATTTTGGTTGCCATAGTATTTGACTATGAGTTCTGTGAATTGTAGAGCAGTAGACAAAAATAAACAAAATAAAACTGCATCTCTCTTGTCCCATGACAAAATATAAATTTTTCTAAATTATCTAGCTTGTATGGGAAAAAAGTCTCACTAGCAAATAACTGCATCTTGTTAGCAAATAAAAAAGTTGGTATATTTGGAGACTTCCCTAATAATGTTATTTAATTTGTTATTAATTGTAAACAAATTCACAAGAATTAATTTCAAAATCGTCTTACAAAACTCAAAAGTCTCATAAAATATCGTGTGCACGTCTTAAATGATGCCTCCCTTTATGTGTGAGCTAAAACTAAGAAAACCAAGAAGTTTTTTAATCGTTGCTTGGCCTATTTAATAATTTTTTTTTTGTCAGATATTTTTTTCCAAGATATCTACTATCATCGCATTTTTGGTCAATTCAACAACGATCCGAATTTGCCATAGTAAATTTATCAAAACGATTAGTTCATTATAAACCAGTATTTCGATGTATACAAGAACGATTAAAAGATATACAACCTATGGCGGTGCATTTAAAATGGGCCGAAATTATTAGTTTATTGGGTAGTGGACAACAGCCCACAGCGCTTATGATTAACGATTGTAAATGTTTGTATGATGAGAAGAATGTGTATCACATAAAACAGTTAACGAAGCCACATATCGTAAGTTCCTATTTTTTCGATTTTATTTCTATTTACATCATTTCAGATAGTCGGTTGTTTATTATGAAAATAAAGTTACGTGCGCATGAGTTGTAAGACGTGGGTCACCGGCTACGGCAATTATTGAGAAATTAATTAATACTAAAAGCAGAAAATTTCAGAGTGTAATTATTTTGATAATTGGGTAATTTCTGTTACAGAGGGAATTATTAAAAATGCATAATTTACGTGTGGGATTATTCCGTCGACGTAGACGTTTAATTGATCATGCAACAATTTTACATGAAATGGATATGGCAATATTACGTGAAAGTGGCGTTGCTGAAATGCCATTAGATGTATTAAAAAATGCATTATTTATACGTGGTTTGAATGCAACGAACATGAAACATGACGATATGATACAATTCTTAAATTCATGGTTATGTGTGTCACAAACGTTAGATGAAAATAACATAACGTTATTGTTACATTTACCTATCTTATTAGCATATAATCAACCATCGAATTGGATGTTAATTTATAATAAACGATATAAGCATATCGTTTAAACAATAATTCTAGCTATCGACAAATTTTCTTAATTGGAATTTTGTTGAATTATTACGTTAAAATTTATTCCAACATAAAAATAGCTCTATAGTTATGAAGCAGCCGTCATTTCATTTATCATGTTGAAATCAATTATTGTATTGAAGTTTAATTTTGATTTAAATGGTTTATGATTGTGTTAGGTTTCAAATTTTCAGCAAATCAACATGACATTAACGCTTTACAACTTCTTTGACACCATATTAAATATTTTCAAATAATGATGGAATAACGTTAAATTCATTTGTTTAATAAGAGAATAAATTATAACGTAATGATGAAATTAAACAGTCCAATTATTAATTATTAACTAAAAAAAATGTGATTTTAAATAATATTCGTGTTCAGTTCTAGTGAATTATATCAAATCAATTTTAATTTATTTAACAAATGTTTAATGTAAATAAATAAATAATTTGTGTATTTTTTTTTTTTTTTTGAGTTTTAAAAATAAAAAAATATTTGAATGTTGTTAATATATTTTGTAAAAAGGCGTAAATTATGATTAAAGTAAATTACAGTATTTAATTGTTTTAATACCGTATATCCTAACATTTCAACAGCAGCATTTAATTTAGTAAAAAATTTTCTTTCAAATTCAATAAAATGAACGTGCAACGCAAAATAGTAGTAGGCCTTCAATTTTTATGATTTTTAAATTTAGCGCAATGGAGGTGGCTATGGTTAATCCCAAATTTATGTATTTTAATGACAGTATAAACAAATTTTGTGATATGACATTGATTGGGATAAATGATGTTCTCTTGCGGTGTACTTCATTGCAATCTTTTGGTGCACTCATTTTACGATTAGATGGTTAGTTTTTGATATATCATTTGAATATTTGTATATCTCAAAAACTACATCCAATCATTAAATGGATGTTATTTCTGCATTAAATATTCGTGAATATCCCGGTGGCGCTATCCTAATGTAATGCATTAATAGTTCTCCCTTTCTCTACCCTCCATAATTATATTTTTATTTATTTTAAAAAACAGTTATTGATATAAAAAAATAAAACATTTAATAGTCAAAAATTTATTATTTATTTATTAATATTTAATTTTTATTTAATATATAAATAAAAAAATATATACAATTATATTTATAATTTGTTAAAAGAAAAAGAAATACTTAAGTAAATGGTATAAAATCAGGTGTTTCCATATTTGTTGTACGTTCTTCATTAGTATTTAGCACGTCACCATCGTCAGTATTATTAGACGAACTATGTACATCGTCAGGATTCAATTCATCTTCTTTAATATAATACCTAAATATTTTATTATCTGAACAATTTATAGGAGATGATGTAGTCGCCACATCTATTTCAAACTGAACACTTTCATTAATTTTATCCTTATTCGATATGGATTCTTTTTTATTATTTGATTCTAATTTTATTTGTTTTGCTTGTTCATTTGTTATAAATGTGGTATGAGGATAATGGCATTTAATTTTGGAACATTTTCCTGTACGTTCAAATTCTGGACAATAATTAACATGACGTTTATCACACTGCAAACAAATATGTTATTTAGTAAACAAACTTAAACTACAAAAATATTCCTTACCTTATCAGCAGCTTGACAAAATCCATTAAGAAAATCTTTACAAATATCAGTTTTCTCATTTAATTTGACATGTAAATATGGGCACTGATCTTTGCTACAAAATCCGTCGAGATAAAATTTACAAGTTGGCATTTTTTCTAACGTAATATTATGTGATAATGTACAAGTTTTTATGTCACATGCACCCTGTAAAAATCTACAACAATTTTGAAACGTGTAAATGAATTAGTTCGGTATATTATTTATTGGATCATATTAACAGAAAAGCTGATAGTAGTCCTATTTCTGATAAGATACTAGTAGCACAAAACCTTGTATAAAGCTGTCAGGCAAAGTTGGGCCCCGTATCACTTTGGCGCATATGGACACACGACTTGCTTGAATGGAAGAAGTAGCCTCAAACACCGCTGACGTCTAGTCTTGTACAGTTGGGACAATAGTGGATTTTTTTTACATGAGACTGTTATTTTAGCTACCATTTTCAAAAATAGGGGATCTCAAATGATCCCACATGTATAACGCAATTGAAGGATAAATAAAACTTAAAATTTGACGCGGAAATAAATCGATACTTTTTGTGAATTCTAACCAACACGACAACACATCAGGACGGTAAATTTAAATGTTGGGGAAAAGACACAAAAGCATCGGCTGACTCTACTATTTGAAATTCCTTGAAAATAGAACCCCGTCTGTCATTTAAAACTCACAACGCCGTTGGGTTAGCCATGTGATGCGAATGTCAAGCGTGGGATTCTCATAAGCCTTGCTCTGCAAAACCAAAGGTAGAATATCTATAGGCTGATGATTGAAGTACATTCATTCAAGAAACCAAACGTACAAACTGCGGGCTACGCCCTAATTTTTTCTTCAAGTGGTAAAATATACTTGCAAACGCCATAAAAGATTTTAGATATTAGAGACCCAATTTCGGCACCCGTCTTATTACCTATTACTATCAGCGAGGGTTTTTTACGACCACTTTTATAAAATAATACTACTCACTTTTTACAAATAGCGATTAATTTTGGATCATGAACACGACGACAAGTACCTTTATCATGACTCGAACACTTTCCATATCGATTAAATATCGGACATGGTACATTATTTTTACGATATTTATTTGGCGATGCACGTATGAATTTTTTATTTTTCGTTTTTGTATTATTTCGAGAATTTGTATTAATTAACTTATATTTTGTTGAAATCCGATCTTTTACAATTCGTTTTAATTTTATTGAACCCGTCAAAGGTTTTATTAATTTTTTTCGCTTCAATATCGTCGAAGTTGTGGGTACCACTACCGAGGGGTTCGTTTTAACCTCCGTTTGTTTAACATACCGATATTTATGCTTCTTTTTAATTACTTTTAATGCATTTGAATTATTCGAATTCGTTTTTTGTAATTTATTTCGTGAAATTTTATATAAATTTCCACTGATATTAATTAAATTCGTATTTCGATTAATTGTTACACGAGATCGAATATTTTTTAAACGTGTTTCTAACACTGTTGAATACGAATATTTACGTTTTCTAGTTAATGAATTTGTGCATCGACGATCTAATTTGTATTTCGATTTAAAACATTCTGGTGGTAATTTTAATGACTGTTTAATTGGGGATGGTTTTTTTAATTTTAAATTAGTTTGATTAGTCGGCAATTGTTTTATTAATTTTAATTTAGTCTGTAAAACCGGGGTCTGTTTTTTTAAATGAGTTGGTATTACACTCGAGGTTTGTTTTATTAGTTTTAGATTAGTTTTTAAAATAACGGGAGATTGTTTTACAGTTGAATTTGATGAATTTTGAGTGGGTTTTGATAAATATTGAGTTGTTAATCTGTGATTTTGTTCCTTTAATATTTTATCACCCAATTCCGTTAAACGATTAACATGAACAGTGTTACTAGCGCGATTGGAGTTAAAATTCGGATTTACATGTACTTTTGGCGGATTATTACTATTATTCGATGGAAGTTGTTTAAAATGTGGATTTATTAGTACTTTATTTTGTTTTGGCATTAATATTGGTTGAGATTTTGGTTCGATTAAATTTTTATTACTATTATTTTTAGTTTTTATATATTTATAACAATTATATTTTGTGTTTGTAATTGGTAAAATTGTATTCCAATTTGGTTTTGGTGTGTATATTGTATTTATTTGAGCTAATTTTTCTTTTTGCTTAGTACGTTCTCGAATTATACCTGAAAAAAAATTAAAATCATTGAAATTTATAAGCTGAAAAATTAATGATAAACCGTTAATAATGTATTTATCGTCAACTAAAAGTTTATTTTTATATGATTTACTTACGTGAATAATATGTAATATCTTGTAATAATTTTGTATTATCCATTTTCTCTGTCTGATTTTATGAAAACAACCTTGTAAAATTCTTCGCGACGTAAAATTAAATTTAAATCCTAGCGTTCCACTATAAAATTATTTTTTATTTAAATTATTACAAATTATGATTAAAAATATAGATTTAAACAGGCTTTTAAAATAAATTATTTGACGTTTTCATTCCTTTTAATTACATAACCTCAAAGCTTAAAACAGCTGCTAGATTCTTTCCCTAACCTCCATATGCTAGATTAAACATATGCATATTACACAATGGGTTGGGCTGTGTTCAAAGTTCAGCAAGAACTATCACGTTATGCTTAAGCTAAACTCTTATTTATGATTCCTGCCAATTCTAGACAACCTTAATGGTTGTTGGTTAATGGTTCATGCACACTATTACGACGGGGGAAAAGCGAATGTTCCACTGAACTGCATAAATTTTGTTTGATGGTTGAACAACCTGTTATCATTTTCAATTTTATAGAGTTCATAATAAATAGTAAATGACTGAGAGTCGTCGCGACAACGTTCGAATTGATCGCGCGATTGAAACCATAAAGAAAGATTTCATAGATATTAACCCAATTATATTGTTTCTGATAACAGTTTGAAGTTTTTAAATTAACTTTCTGACTTCTGACATTAAAAATATATAACATATTAATTTGCAAAAATGTCATTAGATGATTTATCATTCAAAAGAATACACTGCAAATCGCTTGTTGTTATGGTAAATCGTGGTTGAAACTGTCACTTGTCGCTATAGTGTGCATGATCCATTAGTAATAGTTATTCTGGATGATTGATGAACTCAACCTATTTTTATTTTAAAATGTCAGATCACAGGTTATATGAAATTATGAATATTTGAATTTGTTTATCAATAAAAAAAAAACAACTATTTAATGGAGCCTGAGATATTAACACGTTTAGTTCCTCAAGGAAAAGAAGTTTTACGTCCAGCATGTAAAAAATGTGGATATGCTGGACATTTAACATATCAATGTCGTAACTTTATTAAAGTAGATCCAAATCGTGAAATAGTTTTGGATGTGAGTAGCACAAGCAGTGATACGGAAGATGATTACAAAACACCATTAACTGATTTACGAGAAATAGAATTAAAAGAGAAATTAAAGGAAGTGAAAAAGAAAAAACATAAGAAGCATAAACATCGTTCACGTAGCCGTTCAAGATCACGGAGTTCATCAGATTCAAGTGATTCGGAAGATGATAAACGTAAGGAGAAACGAAAGAAACATAAAAAACATAAGAAGAAGAAAAGTTCTAAGAAAAAAAAGAAGTCTAAAAGCCATCACAGTTCAGAATCAGATTCTTAATGCCTCAACGATTCAGTATAATTATAACTAGTTTTTATAAAAAATAAACGCGTTTCATAAATTTTATAAATAGTGCATTTTTTCTTTTTGTAACACCCTTTCTCTGTAAGAATACGATATCAGTAGAAATTTCGTTTTTCAAGGTATTGAAGACTTAAAATTTTCGTCATTTGAGAATACGACAACATGAACTTTTCATTATATGATTGCCATGGTAGCAAAAATATAAACCACTCATAAAACTCAGATCTGACAATTTTCTACAAAAATGCGATTAATTATTGTAATATACCTAATTATGAAACACTCCATACATTTTTAGTTTTTTATGTCTATGATCATCTGAAATTGTAACACAGAGATATTTAACAGAAAAATGATGTTATGAATATTATCAGAGAGAACTCTTGGATTTTTCGAATAAGTATTAATTTTTTGCACCAATTTCATGTATCAAAATTTTTGTTTTGTATTTTATATATACGTATTTCGACTATGAAGTAGTCATCATTTTTCACTAAAACCGTGTTTAACTCATCAGTAAAACTACTCAACCAATTTTAGAGATTATATCGGTAAAAATAGTCTCTGATTAATTTTGATGAATGAAGTGACAATATATAGAGATTATACATCTCTATTTTGACAAACAGAAAAGAACAAGTATGTATGGTGACGTACTTAATTCGCTAGTTTATAGCCCCCTAGTAGTATGTATTCCTCCGATAGTCAGGCAAATAAAAAATAACTTATTCGTCCGATTATCGGACGAATAGCATCAGTCATATTGTAATTGCAATAATTTTGTGTATAAATTGAACTCCGTAGATATCAACACATACAAGGTACATCATTTCGTCTATATAATTCCTTTTATTTATAGATCTTGTTATAGTTATTACTATCCCTCGATAAGTAATCTCAAAAAGATAAATTGGGATAAATTTCAAAACAAAATATTTTTATTTACTTAACTTTTATTTCAAAACTGAAATATTAAATGAACACACTTATATTTTTTCTTTCTTTACAAACAATAAAATTAAGAGATTGATGTATACTCAAAAAAAAAAACAAAAAACGCGACGACCTGAATCTTCCACGCTTGCTTAAAATTATAAAATACATTAATTTCATAATTAAATTTGTCGAGTTTAAAATGAATAGTTTAGATATACAAAATTAGACTTTTAAATAAAATTAATTCTGATTAACAACTCAACACATTAATAGGGTATTTAATTTTTTTAAATATAGGTATAAAAATCCAAGTGTCGCATTTTTTGTTTTTGTAAATATAAATTTATTAATTTTTATCTCAATTAGATTCGAATAAAAAAACACATAAAAAAGAGGTTATTTTAAATAATATTGCAACTTTATTTTTGATTATTTTGTTTTATATAAATAAAAACAATTCTTTAATATCTGTAAGTTAAAAAGAAATATTCTTGAACTTATTTTGTGTTGTAATAATGTTGCGATCGGATCATTAACGCCTACAGAATCAAAGAGAGTATCTAGTTAGTCAAATCGAAAAATCACTATCTTTTGCTGCTTTTTCACAAATTTTATAATAATTGGAGATTTGTTTGTTTTGGCCACCAAATACTTGAAATTTAACCAGATATATACGTGACAAAATACTTCGTCAATCTATTGTAGCAGTGACATGATTTACCCGATTGCCGTAGTCGAATAATATTTTTGGACAGTGTAAGTGATCCGAATGTATATTATTTATTGAAATTAAATTATTTTAGCTTACATGACTTGTACTTAATTGTGTCATTTATATTATTATTGTTTAATTCTAAAACTATTCATTGAATAGTTTAATTTAATTAGACTTTTTTTTTTTTTGATAAAAATAATTACATTTATCATTCTAAAAAATGTATCAAAATATGTGTTTTTTCTTTTCAAAAAGAAAAAAAATTAAATAATAAAAAGATTCTCTTTGGTCTTCCCTTTCTAAAATTTCAAAAACTAAATTGGGAAGACAATTGGTTTGCCAATTGTAAAAAGAAAATAATTAGGAATGAAAATGACGTTATTTTTTTTAGACGAAAAAACTTGGAATTATAAACTTTAGACTGCATAGTTTTGAGTCACTTAATATTTACTTTTTCTTTTAGTATTCTTATGCGAAAAACAAATTTTTTTCTAGAGCCGTGTTAAGCAGATGAGTGTAAACAGTCGATAGTCTAATCGTCTGAAAATTCTTAAACTTAGATAAAAATAAATGAACTTAAAATGTAATTTTATGAATAATTCAAAACTTGATGATTAATAACAATGAGGAATGTTTAATGGTTTTTAGTTGAAAAGCCAAGTTAGAAAAATAATAAAGCAGAATATTTCTGTCTTATATACGAGGGTGGTCTGAAAAGTTTCTGAATTCAACGTGAAGATAGCAACACTCGTCAATAAAATCTTGTGCACCTGTTGATAGCTTCTCAAGATTTAAGCCATTTTGGACGTGTAATTGTTATTTGACAGTCGTTTGAGTGAGTTGATGTGAAAATAGAAAAAATTGAATCGAGCTGCCATTAACTTTTTGTTTGAGTTGGCTCGATACTCAATTTTTTCCATTTTCACAATAACAATCACATCGATTCATTCCACTCAAACCCCTGCAAATAAAAACTACGCATCCAAAACGTCTGAAATCTTGGTGAGTAACTGTCAAAAGATGCACATCTGCGTTCACTAGCTTTTATTGACGACGGTTGCTTTACCTCAAGGTCAGAAACTTTTCTGACCACCCTTGAATAATAAAATTTAATTAAGGAAAAAGTACTATCCTGCAATCAAACTGTACCTAAGCTGTATCTTAAATGTTTATCACAATTCATTAATTTTAAACCAACAACTACGTCTCTATTATGGATTGACTATTCTGCACCTTGAACTGAACACTAGCGCCACAAAACTAGTGGATAGAACTAAATAAAATTTGCTTATATGAAAGAAAAATTTTGACATTTGTTTTATTTTAGATCTAATTTATTTGAATTATTCATAATTCACAACTTCTCACAATTATTCAAAAATATATTAATTAATAATTTGACTTAAGTTTACAATTTGTGGTGAGCTGATTTAATATACAATAAAATAAAAACATTACATAATTTTTATCACATAATATTGAAAAACGGTTTTTTTAAGATCCAAAATACCTTTTAAAATACTACAATTAATTGACAGATCTCATTAATTACCGTAATTCCAAGGGTTAATTTAAGAATGTGATAAAATTTTCCGAAAAAAGAAATGTGAAATAATTACAATTTAAAACAAGGTGGTCACATCAGTTTTAAAGAGCGATTTTCTCTAAATGTCAATTAGTTTGAT
The DNA here is from genome assembly GCA_020423425.1 of Chrysopa pallens. NCBI lineage: Eukaryota > Metazoa > Arthropoda > Insecta > Neuroptera > Chrysopidae > Chrysopa > Chrysopa pallens. The sequence goes on from JAEMTY010000458.1 coordinate 16,549, forward strand.
TATACACTATTTAGGCTTTAACACAAGATAATTCAATTTCTACCTCTTCGTATTTTCATTTCCACATTAAGATTTAATTTCACTTCTTCCGCGCAGACTCCACGCATTATTTTTATATTAGTTTCTATTATTTGAAGATTGTAACATGGATGTAACAGAAACTACAAATGAGTAAAGATACAAATCTTAAAAAATGTGTTCCCTTAAACAAAATTTCCAATTAAAGCCTATTATTTTTTAGGTCTGTAAATCATTATTTATAGTAATTATTCTAGATTACAAATATGACCTTAAAATTTGATTTTCTTGATGAAAATTTGTTAACAAACTAATTAACATTACTAATAATATACAAATCAAGCCAAAGTAGCCAAAGATAGAATTCAAAAAATCCCTCTTAAAATTAGAAAAATTCTTCGAACGATTTTTCAGGCTACACGTTTGATTCTTATCTAAAACTCACCTAATAAAGTCATTGTCTTTGCATTAAAATTTGAAATAGGTAGGTGTGGATCATAAATTTTGTTAAGAACATATTTTCACTTCTTGTATTAAGAATAAAGACGGAATTTCAGAAATTTTTTCCGGCTCTCAAAATACAGCTTGTAGAAAATTCATACAATAGTGTTTGCAAAAACAACTGACTTGAAATAAAAATTACTGCACTAATAAAAATACAATCTATTTTTTTTAATAAAAAATACAAAAGAAAATATATGAAAAAAAATAATTAAGAACAACAAAATTTATTTTATTTTTAGCTCTGGCAAAAATCTCAACTTTGGGATGTTGTTAATTAAAATAAACGAATTTAGATCCATAAAATAGTTGTTCACTCTTATTATAATTATCCAATTCGGGTTTACTCAACTCCAAAAAAAAAAAAAAAAAAATGCGCACAATTTGAATTTTTAATGTAAAATTTAAATACACGATTTTTATGGTGTTTTAATGTAATGAATGCATTATATATATCAATATAACAGATATATAAACCATTTAAAACGAAAAGATGTGGCCTATATTTTATTTCTTATGACAATCCATTTTTTTAAACTCTAAGGATGGGGTCAAATTGTGAGAGAGGTGTACGCTTCAATGGAGTTACTAGTAAAAACCAGAGATAATTTTTCTTACCTTTTACCTTCCAATTTAATTGGTGGGGGTGGATGATAAAAATTTTTGAGGCTTTCGAAAAATCTGTGGATGTGGTTACAGATATCCGGTCACTAATTAAAATTTCACAGCCCGATTATGAGCGTAAATTAAAAATTAAAATACGTTGAAATATACTGAAAAACTATTAACCATTACTATTCGAAATTTTAATAACCCTTTTGAAGTTGAAATTTCAGCCAAGGTTTCTATATATAATATATATTTTTTTTCGTTTTTAGTAAATTATTTGGTATTTTTTTAGAATATATTTAATAAAAACATTTTTTATAAATTGTACAAATCATACTTTTTTTTTTTTTAAATAATATACGTGATTTCCGTTTGTAAATATGTTTAATTTAAACAGGACCGGATAATGAGTCATTGACATTTTGAGTTAAATATCCGCGTTTACTATTTAATTCCGAACCTGGATTTTTAAAATACTTATATAGTTTTACATTTTTTTAAATAGATATAAATGTAAAGAATTATAACGTTAATAAAAATTACACAAAGAATATTACAATATGCATCAAGACTAGGAAACGAGCGACAACTTCAAATGATAATAGGAGTACCTCATTGATATTTCTAAGCAGTATCTAGACTACGCCTGGTTTCTACTTCTAAACATTGCCTAGCTCTTCACTCAGTATTTGAAAATTGTCTAGTTTTCAGAAGGAAGAGTAAGGAGACGAATTTAATTTAGTATATTTGTTAAGAAACGCTGCTATGCTATGCGATCAGGATGATGTTTGGAAATGAACACACATAATCCAGAAGTGGTGATCTTACAAAAAAAAAAGGAAAATATTGCCTTTAAACACAAGAGAAATGAAATTTTACCGTTACTAGATTGCAAAATGTCAATTTTTTTTCAAATTTATATCAAGAGTATTTTTTTGAAAGTTTCAATCTTCTCTAGTTTACATTGGATTTTAAAATAAGTGGTCATGAGTAATGTTTGGAAGTCTGAAATAAATTGAAAGATACAAAAAAAAAAGGATCTGACAAATAATATACACGGATTACACCGTCCAAACATTTTTAGAATTTCTGATAATGAGAAAGGTCTTCCAACGTTTCACGTACGATCGGAATTTTTTACAATTGACTTCTTAAAAGAATTTCGGATAATGTAAGCTGTATTTTTTAAATGTTTGCTTTCGACTTACAGAAATTTTATCTAGATTGACTTTATGATAGTTCCAAATTGCTCCAATTAAACTCACATTCTTAATTAGTATGAAACTCCATATTTCCATTTTCGTTCTTGTTGCAATTGTAATATTTTTTTAAAAATAAGATATAAATTTTGATAAAAAAAATTGTCGGCTTAGTTTGTACAGCGATAATATTTGTAGATCAATTTTTACAAGAAATTAAAGCAGACGACTCTTAAATTAAGTGAGTTTTATAATATTTAGAGGGTCAATATTTTCGTTAAAACGTTAGTTTCCAATAAAAGTGATCAATACTTTAAGCTCCAAAGAGAAAATTTAGAACAAAAAAACTCAATATTTAGTCTTTTTTTTAAATATAAGATTCGTAGATTTATTTGTAATAATAATAAAAAAAACAATTACATTTATAAATTACACACATCATTGTTGCTAGAAATTACAAATATTATTGGTTTTTTTTTTTTTTTATATAAACAATGAAACTAAACCGACAAAATGTACATCGTTTTTAATATATATAATATATATATAAAGTGTTGTTACAATTTTTTTGATTTGTATTATACCTTTAATCTCGATTTCATGAAATTAGTTTTTTTTTTCTAATAAAATGGAGAATACAACTTTTATTCTTCTTTTGTTTTATTTTTGTAAAATAAATATTTATCTAACAATATTTTTTATTTGTAGATTTTGTGTAGGTGATTTTTTTGTATTTATTTTGTAGGAATTTTATTAAGCTGGTAATTGTAGTTTCTTTCCTTTAAGAACTGAAAAAGAAAAAAATGTATTAGATAATAATGTGCATTATTAAAAAATTAACACTGTCAGTGGGCCCAGCGATGCGGGTGATAAGTATTGGGTTTAGCTGAACTTAGAATACACATGCTGAGTGTTAAACAGTCCTTGGATATATTAATTTTGAAAAATTCCATTAAAAAACTCAGTTTGAATAAGAAAAACGTGTTTGTGTTGTAGACAGATGAATGGGGGTGACCTTTTCTCAATTTTAAGTATAAATTATCAAAATTTTTAAAAGATTACCTTTTGTAATATACAAATAGAAGAAATCACAATATAGAACAGTTTGTACAGCTCCAGCAACAATTGCAATTAAATCATAATGATCTTCGGCTAAATATCGATAGACCCAATTCAATAAATACAATGCTCTATACGATCCTAATGCAAATAAATAATGCGATGTTATACTTTCTGCTTCGCCCGTCTTACTAACCAAAAATAATTGTGGTAATATAGCAACACTTTCCAAATAAATACTGAATGTCCATAAAATCTATAACAAAATAAAATATAATTAATACAAAAAAAAAAGTTCACTATTTTCCAAATCGTCATAATTTTGAAACCATTTCAATAAATAAATAGGTAGGATGTCATTTATAGCTGTAAATAAATATACGTTATTTAATTTATATAAAGATTGTTTTCAATTCCACCAGGAATGATCTAAGAAATCTACAACAATACCTATTTATAATAATTGTATACATACCTCAAGTACTGTAAATTCATGATTAATAAGTAATGCTAATACAAATGCTGGTGCAATTAAAAATTCAATACGAAATGTATCATGATTACGATCATATGTTGCTTTAAATCGCATATAAATCATATATAATGTTGCAATCGATGCAGCAATAAATACCAATTTCATAACTGTATTATATAATGATACGTATGTTGTTACTAAATCCAAGTATCGTGTTACATATACCACTGCGAATAATATTTGACTTTTGCCAGATATACCTGGTAGGAAAATAAAACACACAAATAGAAAATTATATTTTTACAGCATTTATATTTAATCAAAAATATTATTACGGACAATTATTTTATTTTTAAAATTAATTCTAAAAAGTTTTCGACCTCAATGTGAAAATATGTCGTCCAAAATGGTTTAAATCTTGGTGAGTAACTATCAGAAGATGCACAACTACATACACTAGCTTTTATTGGCGCGTGCTGATATCTTCACGTTGAAGTGGAAACTTTATTCAGATCACCCTCGTATCAAGATGTACTAGATCAGTAAATCACAGAAAAGCGTGGCATATGAATTGGTGAGACCGACAGGGGACTGCTGATGTACACAATTTCTTACATGAGATTAGGGTCATTTCGTAGGCATGTCGTGCTTTCTTGCTTATAGGTAAAAAAAAGTTCACTTATGGTACGTCTTCGTCCAACCTGTTGCACTAAGGTGATAATTATGTAACATTTTCTTACAAGTATCAGCTAATACTACACGTGTCTTATCATTGATTCATAATATGTATACAGTTTTTCTTAATAATAACATAATAATACGTGATTTTTTCATATATTACAGCTTCATCATAAGAGCATTTATTCCAACTTTTGTTGAGATATTGAGTATTCATAGGTACGTTATTTTTGGCATGATGTATTACACTTATTGTCAGAGTAAAATATACTTACTTAAAAGTGTAAAATATAGACCATAAATAATGTATATTTCGCCAATTCAAAAAAAGATGCAACGAACTGTTGCGAAATTTTTTGTTGCGAAATATACAAAATTTCTACATTCCATGTATTTTTGTTCTAATTAAAATTTATTAAAAATAGTGTATAATCGTCAAAGAGTTTTATTTTTTTAGTCGAACAAGCAAAATTTAATTTAGAAAAAAACTTGCTTTACGTATACGATTTCAAATCCCTTTTTGTAAATCGCTTATTAATCATCAAATGAACTCGATACTTATCTTTATAATAATCATTTATTTGTAAAATTTTAGTTTAAATTGTGTGCGAATCTAAACAGTTAAAAAAAGTTGAAGCAAACGTTAACATTTTTTGTTTTTGAATTTTTCTTTTAACCTTTATGGTTTAAAAAATGAATTATGGCATGGGAACGAATTGGCTGATTTTGTTCATTAAACTAGCTTAATTCAACTTAAACTAGCTTTTAGCCCTAGAATACGCCATCAAAATTTCAGCTTGCTATCTTTATATACTAAAATTTATTATATCCTCATTATCATCTATATATGAGGGGTATAAATAATTTGAAAATTTTTTGAGTATAGTAGAGATACTCAAATTTCTGATTGATGAACAAGAGAGCGGAAATTTCCCAACCAGTCAAACTAGAGTTAATTATTTCAGCGTGTGTGCATAATAATAAACTGCCGTGTAATTCATTTACATCATATTTTTACATATTTTAAATTTTCAGTTTCCACATCAGCAGATTGTTGTGGACTTATTTATTGACAAAAATAGGATGAAATTAAGGTCACCAAAACTTTGCCGTGCATACTTGTTGGTAAAATAAATAATAAACAATGAAAATTTATTTACAAAATCTTTTTTTTATATAAGCTTTAATGATATTTATTTCGATTTACCACGTTTTACGATACTACACTGTGATTGCTTATCAATGGGTTTGAATACCATAATAAAATATGACATAGACTTTCAAGATAAATTACTAATTTTAAAAATAAAATTTAAAAATTTGCCTAATTAACGCCAATAAAGCATAAATGAATAACAACTCAGCAATTCTCATACGAAAAACCTACGAAAAATCTTATCAATAAAAACCAAAATATGGTAGGTTATAGAAAATAAATGTTATGGGGGGCCTTTGTTAAACCAATATATAAGTATAGAATTAATATAAAAATGAAACTTTAATAATAAAATGTCGCTTATTTAAGTTAAAGCATGGATAAGATGGTTATAAATTTTTTGCCTATTTGGCATATCCACCATTGCTAAGTCACTTTTAACAACAAATGACAAAACCACCGGTGGTCATCAAACATACACATATAAGTTCAATTAATTAAATATAAAAAACATACCGGCACACGATCGAGTCTTCCATATTTTTAAAAGTAATATAATAACTGCCAATAAATGTGATAAATCACCAGTTAGACGAAAAATATTCATTTTCGTCGAATGATTGTTTTAAATTACACGCACTCTACACCCTTCTCTTACTACTTGATGTGACAATGTGACGTGGCTCATTTCTAATATTAAGTGAAGATGGCACTCATATTCGTGGCTGTGCAAAGTCCGTCGATTTTTAACAGAGTAATAAATTGTTCACAAGTTCAAATTTTATTACGTTGAGTTGGCATAAGAAATGCTTAAATTTTATCATTTTATAAATATAAATGGATATTTAAAATTGCAAAAACTCCATTTAATGAGTGATTTTTGTTCATGCAAATGGACTTTATGAAAGGTCACTTAAAGATATAAATTATATCGAAGATAGAATGAAAGGGTCCACTCTTCAGGAGACACAATTCATCGATCGGTGAAGTGTAAATGCATAAAGCTTAGATCATTTAAATGTTACGTACAGGCAAAGTATAACACAAATATGTAAAAATAAGCATATAATAACTATGTTAAGAACCATTGAAAGTGAGGACAATATTGGTTTGAATTTTCCCACTACAACGCTAAGAGCTTGAATCTCCCATTAGTGATCCAACTTGGCTACTAAAATTGAGTATGCTACTCTACTAAGTATATAAACTGCTCTAAATAGCTATAAAAGTACACATTTATATTTTTATATTTATTTTTTTACCGATAAAGATTTTACAATTTTATGATAACGCCGACAAAAATTAATTTCGTTTCAATGATATAACGAATTTTTTTCTTTTGATTATGTCATAAATATTTAATTCAAGTAGAGAATGAATTATTGTATGCATAATTTAAAAAAAAAATTATCTTTTAAAATTTTGAAAGTTAGGTATAAGGATCTGAAGCGCTTAAAAAGAATTTTTTAAATAAAAACTTGAATGAGTTCGAATAATTTTTATTGCATTTCCAATTTTATAATTTAAATATTATTATTTAAAAGCATTAAAAAAGAAAATAAAAGTAAAAGCTTATTTAAAAATTAACTGTTTTAGTTATAGCAGAATTCAACAGGCTATCTATAATTCTTAAAAAATTGTTTTTGAATAAATTTCTTTAGATTGAAATTAGGAGTTATCGCAGAATCCTTGCCTCGCTTATATATCAATATCCTATTAACTGCTACAAGTACAGTTTCAGTCATATAGTCTATTTCAGAACATGGGCATTAATAAATCATTGTGTATTATGGTCAATAAATGTACAAAATTATTTAAAAATACAATATTAAAATGGATTGCCTTTCGTTTTCGTGTCAAGATTGTTCATACAGAATTTCATAATGTTTGGATTATTATTTTTGGAGTTATTCATGCGCGCAAATTGAAAAAAAAAATACAATGTATATTACATTAAAGATTGACTGTATCAAAAGTCGACATTTTAATCATTTTATTATGATTTATAAATGCGAGCAAGGTATCAGCAGTATGAAAAATGAAGATCAAGAACATCTAATACACATAATAATTAACTCTAATATAGATCAGTAGACAATTAATTGTCTTTAACTTTGGACAAATGTGACGTACTTTCAATATCGTGCTCCCGGACGTCCCATAAATATACTAATAAAATTAACAATTTTTGATTGAAATCAGTTAACCTAATTAAAGATTTAGGCATAATAGTGTATTCAAAACTAAATTTCAAAGTACACCATACACCTTAAATTATTATATTACTCTTTGGTCCGACCTTAATTGGAATAAGGCGACATTATCTTGTCTCCTATAAATAACACCACGGATAATAGCATAGATAGACTTCGAAAACCATTTTTACTACTATTAGCCATTCGCGGTGGTACAACACCAGACAAAATTAATTATGACATAAAATCACAATTTCAAATTAGTTACTTAGCTTTAGAAGACACAATTACAACCTGGTGTTTCATTATAAAGTAGTAAATAATATCATAGAGTGCTCCCAACTATTAGAACACACAAATTTTTACATTCCTTCAATACCAGTCTTTAATACTCGTTTATTTAATCCTGAATACAATTCCACCAAATATGTTTCTAATAAACTACTAAACAGAATGTTGAAACTATCAAATCAAATACCGGGCATTGATTTATTCAGTAATTTTTCTAATTTCAAAAAGTCTTGCAACAATGACTCAAGAATGAATAATTTATTTATTGGGT
>JAEMTY010000459.1:0-25000 GCA_020423425.1 Chrysopa pallens
GTGCTTTCATACGTAGCGTTAAACGTTTAACGTAACCTTGTTACGTTACAAAAATACATGTTTTGAACTAAGAATTCCATTCTAAACATTGCTGAGAAAAAAATCACAAAATATAGATTCTTGCATATACCGATTTGCTATTTCGGAAGTAAATTCTATTTCACGATCTCGATAATTTCAGTTACCATCATTGCATACTATGTTCTTTAAAACGTTTGTAATTATTTAATTTTTAATTGCTTTTAAAAAAAAATTTTCTTTGTCAATTTTCAATTTATGATGAAGAAAAATGAATACAAATTTGTTCTAAGAAATGTACAGTAGCTGTATACACTAAAAAAGTTTACTATAATCTGTGTTATATAATGATATAATAGTAAACCAGAATAAGAGATTCACTTACACACTTTTGATTATAAAATCTATTCATTGCTTGGCTGTGGTGTGCTCGAATCAAATCAACACACATTCAATAGTAATAAAATAAATTTTTATAAAATGTTGTTTAGTAGTTTGATAGTTAGTTGAGTATGTTGCTTGCGATCAAATCCAATCCAATCCTAGCATGATGGTTTGCTTTGGTATGATGATGATGACGAACAAACGGACAGGTAAGAGTCAAGGCCGCGCACTGCCCCTAGCTAGCTAGCATCACCATAATACTTTACAATACGTACATACATACATACTAAACTTAAACTTGTAGAGTAAACTCATGATTATAAGTATTTATATATTATTTTGGATTGGAGGAATCAAACTAGAGTTGTTATATGAGCATCAACAACTTCAACGAAGCAAACCAACTCAAACCAATGTTGTATTGTGTAGTCTTCTTAACTTGTTTTTCTTAAATAATAAATAATTGTTAATATAAAAAAAAAATAATGGCTACACAACTAAAACAACATTTCTATGCCAACCAATAACCCAAACATAACATACAACTTAGTTATTACCCTGTTTTTACAATAGGGCGGCACTCTTTTCCCTAAATCGAATTACATATCATCGGTCCAGCTGTTTGAAGATACAAAAATGGGTTGCGTGTACTTATGTACGTGCATCAGAAGTTAGACGTCTTTGGCATCATTAGAAAACAATTTGCATGCAAATAATTAATTACTATAAAATAATAAAAGGACTGGAGAAAGATAGTCAACACAGTCAAAATAAAGCTCAGTTTAAATTTGAAAAATTCAAGAAATCAATAATAAATTTTCTTACATTAAGTGTAACATAAATCGTAACAACAGCATCAACCTGTGACATTTCAAAACAAATAATGTAACCTGATAAGACTTCTTACAATTTCCACTTATCAGCTATTAATTCTTATTATGTAACAAACTTTTTTTATCTTAACTTTTGATATTTCACATCTGCCGGACGTTCTAAATAGATCAACTTTTCTTTAAACTTCATCATTCATCTCTGAGTGAGGCACTGAGTGCACAGAGCTACTAATAAAGAAGAAGGACACTCGGTATAAAGTTGACAAACAACTTACAACTTCTTGTTACATAAAGCAGGGTACCGTTGGTTTAGTTACATGACATGACATACCAATCAGAAGAGAGTGAAAAGAACAACACTCTTTTACCAATCACTATTACTTTCTGTTCTGCTTACTCTCTGCTCTGCTCTGCTGTGCTCAATGTTATTACAACTTTGTTTTCTTATTATTATTAGGGCAGCCAGCAAAAATACATTTCCTTTCTAATTATTATATAAACTGTTCTTTCCTTTCAAACTATTTTAAATCTTGGTTCAATTAATTTGAAATTAAATTTTATACATAAAATATAGTGTTCTTTTGAGTCTATCTGATAACTCTCTCAATGGGGACACAATCCTGACAGGTATCTCAAATTACGTGTCTTAGTAGACATGTTTGAGTTAATTAGATAAGTATGGGCTTAAATTCTGGCGAATCTAAACAATTTATAAAAATATATTTTCAAAAATATGAAGATAGAGGTTTATGGTCCCAGAACAAGCAGTGCCTCGAGACCTTTCATTTAAACTATTAAACACTCCAATTGGATGAAATGGAGCAGAGCAAGGCGTCTTAATTTTTATGAGATTTTTTCCTCTCAAAGCTACATATATCCTGTGTTAATTAACAAAGAAAGTTCCCTTTGACCTAAGAACACTCAGTGACTGAAGAACTTTCAATAGAGCTATTAAACACTCAAATTGGATGAGTTGGAGATTGTTGAGAGCATAATCCACGCTAATCACATTTTTGTGTGTAATTTGAATGATTAATTGTATCAGACCTGTGTGGAAAATTCCACAATTATTTAGAATTTAAGATTCAAAATAATTTACCGAGTTATTGATTACAGTAATATTGGATATATATCTGTTTTTGTACTTCTACGGCAGCGGTGCGCCGGAATGTCTGGAGTGCAATCAATGTGTCTACAAAATTTTATCAAAATCGAACAACACCTTAAAAAGTTACTAGTTATACCTCACACTTCATTCGGTTAATTATAATTATGTCACGTCCCACCGATTCTGATAGATTCAAACAAATTCCTCTGTATGGTTCATAGAGAATGATTTGAATATTAATTGACTTCCTGAACTAAATTGTTTGAGTACTACTGATTCAGATATTTATCTTAAAAATATGATATATACGTTTGTTTGGTACTAACTACACGGCAAACATACAATTTATGGATGAAGGAGAGATATTTTTAGTTTTTAATAAGCTGGTTTTGTTGATGTTCGTTCGTTGTTCAGAACCATCGTATGTAGAGGAGAGTGAGAAACTCACTTTTTTTATACTTACAAAAGCTATTATTACTTACTTCATCTAATATAATCACCACTAATATTACATAGCTTAGTTAAGTTTACTGAGTCACTATGTCTAGTTCACTTACACATACAATATTTCAATATCTAGTCTATTCACTTTATTTACCTGTATTCAATACCTGTATTTATACAAGTTGTGTTAGCTAATGCACAGCAGAATATTAAAATAATGTCTGCTTACCATAAAACTATTCAAAAATAAATACAAAATTGAGGGGATTCTTATGGGAGTTGAGATTTTTAGGTAGCCAGAATTAAGGTTCTATTCTAAATGTATGAAATTTTTTATGCTTGGAGTTTATTAAGATCTTGAAGACACAAAAATAATATTTAATTTACGATTAATCGATTAGTTTCCGGGATATCAAATAAAATATCTATGGAAAAATCAGCCTTCAGCTTACCTTAAAATTAGCTTTTAAAATTATTCTGGTCAAAAATATTTTCCAAAAGCACAAATAATACTCAAATCTGAATCTAATACTTCGGGAGAGTCGGCAAATTCTTACTTAAGGCACAGTAAATACTCTGATTCTTTTATTAACCAGGTTTGGAGAGGAAAGCAAACTCCAATACCGACGCTTAAACACTTAGATCTCACTTGAAAACGTAATAAGATTGCAAATTTTCATGGATGATTTATTATTGTTTCAGGAAGAGAAGATTTATCACCACCAAGCAGTCTCAATGGATACAGTGCTGACAGCTGTGATGCAAAAAAGAAAAAAGGACCAGCACCTAGACAGCAGGAAGAATTATGTTTAGTATGTGGGGATAGGGCTTCAGGGTATCATTATAATGCGCTTACGTGTGAAGGATGTAAAGGTATGAGACAACTAACACACTTGAATAATAGTCTGGAAGGTAGCGTTGCAAATGACACAATAATTTCAAGTCGATTAATTCATGTTGGAATTGAATGTTTATTAGCAGTCATACACTGTTATGAAAGTCCGCAGGTTCCGAGAGGGTCGACGTGCAGTATTTATGTTCTGAGTCAATCTCCATCTAAGGCAAACAAATGTCATATTCAGCTGACAATTATTCCACCCGTAAATAGACTGCTGACAATTTTTTTTATATACTACATTATTGAATTCAAGCGACCTGAAATATATTTAATCATTCCTCCACCTTGGGAGCGCCTGCTCAACCGCCATTCGATTATCAATTTCATATAAACTTTCAATAAAATCGAAAATTGATCTACCTGAAATCGGCCATGAAAAATGTTACGCTACCTCCTGAATTACAGGGTCACTCTAGTAACAGCAGTTTTTTAAACATCACCATATCAATTTTCTAGGTTTCTTTCGAAGAAGTATTACAAAGAATGCTGTATACCAATGTAAATATGGTAATAATTGTGAAATAGATATGTATATGCGACGTAAATGTCAGGAATGTCGCCTGAAGAAGTGCCTAAACGTGGGAATGCGACCAGAATGTGTTGTACCTGAAGTACAATGTGCTGTTAAACGGAAAGAGAAGAAAGCACAAAAAGAAAAGGATAAACCAAATTCAACAACAAATGGTTCACCGGAAATGATACGAATGGATGGTTCAAATCGGGTAAGAACTGATCTCTTCATTTATTTTAGAAATTTCTTGGACAAAACGTAATTTTTTCTTTTTGTTCTTCTAGCTGGATTCAGATAAATTATATTTAAATGGATCAAAACCTACACCAGAACAGGAAGAATTAATACATAGGCTGGTTTACTATCAAGCTGAATACGAGCAACCATCTGAAGAGGATCTCAAAAAAATTACGGTAAGTCATTCAAAATTAAATATACACTATCTAGACGAGAATTAACAAGGATGAACCTGAGAAAATTCGAAGATCATCTGAACCCAAACTTACGGAACATCTGCAAAATTTCTAACGAGAATACGAAGGACTTGGAGAAAGTGTCAAATACTGCAATTCAACGAATACTTCCAAAGCCTCGCTTATTTCGAGAAATGATAATGACGTAGAACTGCTTTTATTCGCATAATTATGTATCTTAAAACTGCTTGAGTTTTCAGCAAAATCGGTCCAGTCGTTTTTGTTGAGGATAAAAAAATTTGATGAAATGTACTTCTCCACTGGAAGTTAGTCGTGTGGACCATGCGAGTCACACCTAGATCACTGTTTAAAGCTTTTTGGACCGGAACTTACAGACCTACCTCAAAATAACGATTTATCCACTGATAATTGATCAATTTATTATTCAATTCTAGAATCAACCAACCGATTCCGAAGATCCAAGTGATGTACGATTTAGGACCATTACAGAAGTAACGATTTTAACTGTACAATTAATTGTTGAATTTGCAAAACGATTACCTGGTTTTGATAAACTACTTAGGGACGATCAAATTGCATTATTAAAGGTAAGTTCCAATAAATCAATAAAATTTTTGTATCCAATTTTATGGCTAACATGAAAACGTTTCTCCGTAGGCATGTTCCAGTGAAGTAATGATGTTACGTATGGCTAGGTGCTACGATGCAAAATCCGATTCAATTATGTTTGCAAATAATCAGCCATATACTAGAGACAGTTATTATTTAGCTGGTATGGGTGAAACTGTCGATGATTTATTGCGATTTTGTCGAAATATGTTTGCAATGAAAGTCGATAATGCAGAGTATGCATTATTAACGGCGATTGTTATATTCTCAGGTAAGCTGTGACCTCCATAACTATTCCGCCCAAAAGCGCATACCTTCAACATGCAATTAAAATTAAAACTTTTGTTTTCAGAACGACCTGAAGTTGTAGAAGGTTGGAAAGTAGAAAAAATCCAAGAAATATATTTGGAAGCACTAAAAGCATACGTAGATAATCGTCGGCGGCCGAAACCTGGTCCAATATTTGCAAAATTATTATCCGTACTAACCGAATTGCGAACATTGGGTAATCAAAATTACGAAATGTGTTTCGCATTAAAACTAAAGAATAAAAAATTACCAGCATTTTTGGCTGAAATTTGGGATGTTGATGTAAAATCGTAGTAGTAAACCGCACACCGAATTTTAAACCATGTGATTTTTATTTCCCATCAATGGTGGGGCGGTCGTCTTAAGTAAGCGAGGAAAACGTTTTGTTTTTCTTTTTTATATTTTCTATAAGTGGGGTATATATATATATTTTAATAAGTTTTCCTCGAATCTATTATTGGGCGAAGAAGCAAACAAATATTTGTGGGTGAAAAAAAAAACATAATAATTATCACCAATTTCGATGCTGGCTGTGAAATTTAAAAAAAAAAAGAAGGTATGAAGTGATATATTTAAAAAAAACAAAAAACAAAAAAACATGCGCGTTGTATATGCGCAGAAGAGACTTTTATTAACCAGTGAAATTTAAAAAAAAATTGTTATTTTAAAAAATAAAATATATTTAAATTAAGTGTAATAATGTGTAAGGTTCGTTTTCGAAATTAAAAAGGATATACTAGAAATCAAATTGGCCTCTGATTAATATATTATGATTTGTTCCTGGACCAGATCATGAACCTTTTTAGTATGACTTAATTCGTTGAAAGATTCTAGTTTATCCTTCGTAATAAGAACGGCCTTAATCAAATAATGTTTACAATTTATTTATATAAAAAAAAATGACCGTTTTATTTTAATTTTTAAAACTTTTTTTTTTTGGCAAACCCAAAAAAATATTTGTCGCAACATATACTTAAAAAATTATATACATTTTAATTATGTAAATTGTAAAAGACTGGGTGTAAAAAAAATTGATATAGTAGCGGTAACAGAGGTGCCTTTCATGCGACGTCGGCAGGGGTAGCATGCACACGTCACACGTCTGTCGTGGTGCTGCGCCCCCGTAGTGATAATATTACAAAAACACAAAAAAATATTAAACACATTAAAAAAAAATTATATAGAAGAAACGAAATTAAAAATAAATAAATAAGCAGCCGTCCGTTCTATTTTCAAAAAAAATGAAATACGCTATTTTTTGTTTCTAAAGTCACTGAACCGATTTTTCACTATAGACGTTAGAAGTGTACAGTCAAAGCCGACAAAAAGATTGACGCTTTTTAAAAGACTTTGACTGGACATTTTTCTATACAAATTTTAATTTTGTTAATTGTTCAATTTCAAGGCTAATTAAGGACAATTATAGTAATGTTTGCTTTGGGAATTTTTCGGATATAATACTAGATCAAGTGTTTTTTTGAAATACAAGTGGAAAAATTAACTTCGAAAATGGAATGTAAAAACTGTGTACAGTATCACTGCCCTTTTAATTTTTCTGGCTACAATAATTAGCCCTAAAATGCTACGATATTTTACCACATTACCCAGTTTTCCCTTAACACAAGCATTGCATATAATTGTCAATTTATTATTCTTTTTATAAATCTGTTACATATTTGAAATAGTTATTTTATCCAAATCAAAAGCGTTATTTTCTTGGCGATTTTTTTAAATTTTTATCAAAACACATCCACATTTTGATGCCACAAAATTAAAGAGTGTACAAAATGTCCACAAATATGTTTATACAGTTTGGGTGCCTTTTCCCGCAAGTCCACAATGTTCGGCATGAAATGTATTTGAGTTCCAGAAAATTCTCGTTTTCAATTGTGTTTGTGCTTGATAAAAATTTTAAAAAAGCCCTTTCTCCGAGTTTATTTTTTACTCAATATTCAAAACAAATACGTACCTATTACACAAACCAGGGAGATTACGATACGCGTGGCGCCTGGATTAATTTTGGTAAAACAAGGTAATATAAGACGAAAAAGGGGAATACCATGTTTTGAGTTTTCGCCCACAAATAACCGAAATTTATTTCGTTTAGAACAAATCCACACTTGTATATTTAACACAGCTATTAAAAATACATGTAAGCCATTTTCGACTGTTAGTAACTCATGGATTTGTAGAGTGTAGTTTGCACGAGTCGGATTGGTTTTTGATCCCTACGTTCAACTTCTGATTAAACAACCCTTGGAAAACTCGAGAAATAGGCGAAAACTCATGGATTTGTAGAGTGTAGTTTGCACGAGTCGGGTTGGTTTTTGATCCCTACGTTCAACTTCTGATTAAACAACCCTTGGAAAACTCGAGAAATAGGCGAAAACTCGAAAATTAGTATTTATCATTTACGTCTTATTTTGGCTTGTTGTGCCAAAATTCATAAATCAAGGCGCCACGAATTTCGAATCAAGCCCACAAACCTAGGATTGTCTATTGAAAATAATAAATTCAATCATAGAACTCCTTTATAATGACCTCCAATTCTCACCCCCCCCCCCAAAAGCACTACTTCCTTTATATAAATATAAAATCAATAAAATATTTTTCCTGTAAAGAAAACCTGAAAGTTATGAAAATATTTGAAAATCTATTCACAAAAAAAGAAAAAAAGAAAAGCTGTTATTGTACTGTGTAAATAGAAAATATATCTTAAAAAAAAAAAAATGGAAAACTTAACCTAAACAAATAATAATATTTATAACCATCCATTTGTGTTTCGTGTGTTAGAATTAGGTGTGAAAAACTGAAAATCTTTTATTATCGGTTTTATTCGATTTTTATTTCGAATAATCTGCAGAGACTGTCGAAAAATAAACTTTGGAAATTTTGGTTAATTCATTTTGTGCTTAAACATAATTTTCTTTGACGTCATTTTTTCCAAAAAAGCTTTCTAAGAAAATATAATCCGTATTGTTTTAAAACAAAATAAAACCGATAATAATGCATCACAAAACCAAAAAAAAAAAAAATTACAATAGACACATATTCATGACGCGCATGCTCCTAGCATAATACAAAAACAAAATGGGAGATATTGTGTGATCATGTGACTGTCACGGAGTAAACAAAAATTATTTTTAAAAGAAATATTATAAATATTTTCAAAAAAATGTTTTTCTCTGCTGCTAGAAAAAAGAAATAATATATATTTTTCATATTTGTGAAAATAAAAGAAAGAAAATATTTTTAAAAATGTTTCTCCAAAATTCTGTATAAAAAAAATATAGCTAACATTTTGATTTCGCCATCTATTGCCTTATCTTGGGAAAATATATGGATAAAAATTCCAAATTTCTAAACAAACAAAAAAATACTCTCTCATACACACAAATTAATAAAATCGGTTAAACAAAACGATTTGGGTACAAAGCTAGATTTGTAATTTTGGATTTAAATTTGCAACCAATCGAAAATTTGTAGGGTGGTGAAGCTTACATAGTCCGAGAACACTGAGCAAGGGTGATCTTGACAGAGCTGGTGGACTACGTAAGAATTTCCATCTCGTGAAAGGTGGACTTAGCAAAAAAAAAATACACGCTAGCTTTTTATCTAATTGTATCACAACAAAAATTTGTTCAAAAAATCTTAGCTTTAAAAAAAAACAACACAAAATAAAGGATCTAAATTTTGCAATTATTTTTGTAGTAGCTAAAAAAAATCACGTCGGAATAATTAATCTAAATTTTTCTCGATTCTCGATTAAAAGGAAAATATTAAAGAAGACTAAATATTAAGACTAATTATATAAATAACTTTTGGATTTAAAAAAAAAAAAAATGAAATTTGTGTCATCCCTAACCAAAAATCTTATGAAAATTAATTTCAATTTTTTTTTGTGTCTGAAATGTATGAAATTTTCCTCTTAAAATAAACCCTCACCCCATCCACAAAACAATTATTATTTCGCTAAAATTCCCAAGCGAAAATTGGGAAGAAATAATTTTCTTGTATCGTCATTTTTTTTAAGGCGATAATTTTTAATTCAACTATTTTTTGAGGTTATATATATATAAAAAAAAAAAAGAAAATCGCTATAAATGAGAAAAATCGACAACAGCTGAAAATGATTGATAAATTCTCAATTCCGCCGCGTTCCAGAATCGCAAAACGTTTTGGTCAAAGACTCGAGCGTTGATTTTCCCAAATCAGGTACCCATTATATTGGACGGGATGCAGAAAGAACATGGCCAAGACATTTTATTATGGTAAGGCTTGAGAGAAAACTGCACTGGCAAAGAGCTTAGTGCGCTACCGCTGAGCTACACTGCGGTGTAAACTGCTCCCCAAATTCCACTCTGTCAGTGTCAAAAAATGACACAAGATGATTAAAACTTGGCTATTTTAGTCTTGGAAATATCTGACGGAGTCAAATTAGGTTAAATTAGGCCTCGATGGTGAATTAACGTGGTTTTATATTTCGCAATTATTAATAATCATGGCTGTTTCAACAAATTTTCTCACGTCAAAACTTTGAATGTATTGCTTTTAAGGCGAGCCTTCCAGAAATTAAAATATCGATTTTTCTCAAACCTCTCTAACATTTTAATTAGAAAACATATGAATGGAAATTGATAAGCACTAAGAAAGAATCAAAATTAGAATGAGCAAAAATTTGACATAAAACGTAACCTCAAATAATAGTAAAATAAAAAAAATTTTCAACTTAAAGAAAATCTTTTTATTTAAAATGGAATTTTTTATAGAGAGAATTACAAATTTTTGTAAATGGAAAGCAAAGACGGAGTACAATAAAAAAATAAAAATTAAAAACAGTACGATAATGGATTGTGTTTACACTGCCATCTCTGTGAACTCACGATCACCACGCGCATCTTGCAAATGATTTACGTAAAAACAAAAAAAAAAAAAACATAAAAACTATAATTAAAAATTACATAATAATTAATTAATATTAAAAAAAAACCTATCGATATTACTAATTAATATTAATATAAAAAAAAATATTACGCCATTTAATTAATTATTAATCAAAGAAAATTCGCATCCATCAGAAAACATAAATAAGAAAATCATCACATGTCCATCTAAGTGTTTGTAAAATAAATGTCAAACTCAA
This sequence comes from Chrysopa pallens, assembly GCA_020423425.1. Classification (NCBI taxonomy): domain Eukaryota; kingdom Metazoa; phylum Arthropoda; class Insecta; order Neuroptera; family Chrysopidae; genus Chrysopa; species Chrysopa pallens. Next base: position 10,692 of record JAEMTY010000459.1, read on the forward strand.
CACAACAAGCAAAAAACGTTCTGTAATTAGTGAAGCGTTATCCAAATTTATGAGAAAAATATTCTTAAACAAAAAAAAAAAAATTGATGTTTTTTTATTTGATCGATTTTTTATTGGAAAATTTTTATACGTAAATTTTTCGAATTTTTTTTTCTCAAATTTTCTCGCAAAATTCTTAGAATTACATAGAAAAATCATTAATGAATTTTTGTGCTGTGTAGGAGTCGGAAAAATTTTTTATGGATTCACATGAGGGAGCCAAATAAAAAATAGATTGTTGTCGATTAATTCGGCTTAAATTAGGGTAATAAAAATTTAGGGTCTAAGAGCCTTGAGAAACTTCTCTGCCGGTATCTTAGGCTTTACGCGAAATAAGGCTAATTTTGTATGGAGATTCTATTAACATTCGCTAGATGTTTCAGCAATCTTAAACGTGGCTTCAATTCCAAACATTTGTATCCACGAACTAGCGATGCCAACCAGGGACATTTTAAAAAATCATCTCTGAAAAAAGGCTTAATGAATCGGCGCATGTGAATTTCGCGTTGAAGCAGTTTTATCCAAAACGAACACAGCACAAAATAAATCACATCACACTGTTTTTTTTTTTAGCATGTCTACATGTCACTGCCAACAATATTTTAATTAATTAAATAATCGCCCTGTTTGTGATTTTTATATTTAAAGCTTCCATTTTTTGTTAGGAAAATTCGTAGAATTTCAGCGATATCTAAGATATGGTTATTTTTTGCACCATAATTCTAAACTTTTCGAACAATTAATGTTCGATATCCAAATGACTCGTAATTCTGGTATTCTTACAGTCACTTTAATTAGATACTCTTTAGGGCCAAGCCAATTTACATGACAGGCGAAAAACAATTTAAAGAATTGAATTTATTGTTTCGTATCTCGTTTTAATTTCAATCGAGTGAGTTTGATCAGAAACCGAAAATTTCATTTGACTCTTTTTATATTCAGTGGTAAAATAAATTGGCCACAAAAACTGTATAACTGCCAAAAAAGCAATGAATTCAAAATGGCCTTCGTTGGGAGCTAATTAAAAATGGATTGTCGTTTTTAACATTTCATCCAGGTCATGTTAACGCGTACATTTTCAAATAGATTTCTGTTGGTTTTTTTTCGTACCTAGAAATTACCGACTTCTGAGTGGCTCTTCATATTGGAGCCACAAATCAAACATACTTAGCATAGAATTCATCACTGAAAAAATTAACAAACCAATCGAAAGGCCTTTACTCAGACCTCTTAATCTTGTAACAGAATGCTTAAAGATATTTTAAAAGTAGAATATTTCCCAAATAATGAAAACCTTTCGAAGATTATCCACAAAAAACATGCGGTTTCTTTTGAATAATTTTTTAGTATTAATTTAATGTCAATCTGTGTTATATTATAATAAAAAAAAATCTGCCTAATATGTGATGATTGATTGTGTAATTTCGTTTACGAATTTAGCTTAAAACTATTCAATAATTAATAAACGATAAATAACGATCACATTTGTGATCGAAATCGTGACACAAAATGGTGCCTGTTACGATACTTAATTGCATCATAACCTAAAAATAAGTAATAAACAACACACAAAAACTTTTAAGTAAATTTACTGCCATCTTTAAAAAAAAAAATAATCGTGTTTTTCGAGCAAAAATCATTTTTTCATGTTTAGATAGAAACAAAAAAAAAACAACTTAGTGGTTAAATGTTATAGCGAATTAGTGGACTTAAATTTTAAATAATACCAAAAAAAATTTTATATGTTTTTTTGTGTGTACGAAAATAACGAGAGATAACGCTTCCTTTTTACAATACATTTTTCACTCTAGATGTAATAAATATTAGGTTATGTTTATAATGTTTTACTTTTTTTTGTACATTAAAACGGGGATCACATGACTGTTGTTTTTTGAGAAATATTGCATTATGGGAAACGATATAAATAAAACGATTTTTTACTAAATAACGGGTTTATAAAATGGTTGTTACATTTTATTTTTTTTGACAGTTTCATTGTTTTAGAAGTCCGCCATTTTGTATTCTTTGGATAATTGACATAAACTAGAAAAGTAAGTGCGTCTGCGTGCATACTTTTCCTTTTTTGTATGTCAGAATTTCCTTCCTTGCCTTACACATTGCTTTTTAAAAAAAACACTCCTTCACCGCCATCTTTAAAGAAAACAAGTAACAAAATAGCTTGAAAATATTAACTAGGTACAGGAGTAGGTGGTTGAAGGTACGGGTTCACCAGAAGAAGGAAGAACTCCTTCCTTTGGACTACTTATATTATTTATCAATTTATTTTAATTCGTGTAGGACTCAAAATGGCGGATATGAATACCTATGCTTAAGACAATGAAAATTGTTAGTAAAATAAAACTAGTATTGTTTATAGTACGGGAATATTTGATAAGTGTTAATTCGATAGGAAAATTGTATGATGGGAGGGAATTCGATCCGTTTTATAAGGGAAAATTTTTATAATTCAAGTTAAAAATAATACAAATTTTTAAATAATTTAGTAAAAAAAAACATTTTAGAAAATTTAAATTTTAAGAACTTTATAATAATAAATTACAACAAATTTTGAAGTATTCTGACATTAAAATAACATAAAGCAAGAATTTTAGATTTTGTATTAATTCTTAAAAACAAAATAAAATACTATCGATTTATTTATTAAAATTATTAAAAAACCTTAAAAACAAAGAAGTACTGTTCGAAAATTCTAGATTAAAGACTAATAAATCAAATGAGAGTTGTAAACTGCAAAAACTTTTTATACAAATAATAGTTCAATGAAAAAGTATGGGTTTTTCGGTCGGGAAATTTTGTATGTAAAATGTGGAAAAAGATATCTGTTTCACAACTACATAGAAATTTTTCCGAAACAAAATCATATTTTCATTGTACTGTAAATAGACTGATGAAAATTCAATAAAAATATCTCGGTGCTTTTTAAATGTAACGAAAAAATTCTCAAGGTTTTTGTGCAATGTGTAGAAAAAATAAATTTTCCCATCAAATTTGTAAAAAAAAATTTTTTTAGTAATTTTCTATTTTTTTTTTTTTTTTAGTTTTAATTAAAACAAAAATTGTTTAGACCTGATTTAGTGCAAATTTTTTATTATTTAGGACAATTTAACTTATTTAGTAGAAAAATTCAAAATTAGATAATACAAAAAAAATGTTCCCCTTAAAACACACTTGTAATCCCCTAATTCCCTTTTAAATAATTGGAATAAATTTTTTTGTGTGCATTTGTAAATAAAATTATTATTTTTGATGGGAAAATCAAAATTTTTTATAAATTATGTTTTTAGTGGTAATTAAGCGCTTAAAAGGTACCGAATAATTTTGAGAAGCACAGATAGCAGCACGATCGCTTATGAATGAAATTTTGTAGGTAAATTTTTTGTAATATAAATTAATTGTAAAACGTAAATAAGGTTAAATTTTGTAATTAATTCTTTTATTTGGGATTTAAAAAATCCTAATTTAAAAAAAAAAAATTTCCACCCCATCTTTATATGTAAATTATATTGGGAAAAACAAAAAGAAAATGGCCAGTGTGCAATCGTACTTTTACAAAAATATTTAATATAATATTTTATTTTATTTAAATCACTTTAAAATGGTTGTACATGATTTTACTTAATATACCTTAAAATTAAATGTCATTTCCACCGTTGACAGAAAATTAGGTGAAGAAGAAAATTACCAAATTTCAATGTTTTGGTAACCAAAAACTGTAAATATAATCTAAAATTTTTGAAATAAAAATCGAGATTTCTATTAATATATAAATTAATAGATTGCTTTTCAAGTAAACATAACCTTCAAATTCAATCAAACTGACAGTCGAGCCACCTATCGATCATTTTAAGAAACTATTATTGTGTACAACTTCACTTTTTCTTTTTGTTAATTAATTTTTAATCTAAGATTAGGAAAATTTTTTTGTAAATTTAATTAATCAATTAAATTAATTTGTATACGATGTTATACATATTGTTTAACCTAATTATTTTTTTTTGTATTATTTAAAAAGCAACAAAAATTCCTGACGTATAAAACTCGGCCTTTAGAAATATTAATTATTTTAGTGTATAAATTTTTTGTAAACGAATTTTTTTTTTTGTTAATGAATGAGGAAAGATTGTGAAATTTTTGTAAAGCGATGAGTCCGTACGTAAAATATAGAGAAATATTTATATTTAAATAATAATTGTAATATGAGTATCTCATTTAATTCGATAGACGAAAAATTAAGTAGAATTCGGGAACTAAATATATTTGAGAAACAGTTCTAAAATTCTTAAATCCAAGTACGCAATGATGTCAAAAATTATCTGATTTATTTAATATTTTTATGGGTAGGAATTTGGTTGTATTTTTGATTTCTGTTGATTGGAAGAAGCTAACATGGCCACCAAATAATTTTTTGTATTAAATGAATAATTTTAGAACGGTTTTGAAAAGGTTGTTTCCGAATTTCTTCGTTAAAAAACGATGATTTTAAGCAGCTAATATTTTTTTTTGATATTTAATTATGTTTGTGTATCACTTAATTTAAAAAACAAACCCATACTTTGTATACTATTATTATTATATTTTGTAAATAACAGAGATATCCCACACCACCTACAAAAAAATTTAAAACATGTGTAAATAATTCAAATATTGTTTGTTAATTAATCGTTAAATTTATATTTAATAAAAAACTAAACATAACCTCTATATTTACAATACTCTCATTGTAGTTTTGTATATGGAGGTTAAATTTTTACTACATGAATTCCTTACGCGTGCACGTGTTTGTATGCAATCTAAAAACGTAATGAAATTTTGACATTTTTATACCAGGTAAATACATATAACCTCAAATTTGATCTAAATTATTTGAAAATGTTGGCTTATAACTATAGCACCTAGCCTAAGCTTTTTCTATAATACATCATCTTTTATACTAGTTAAATCCCTATAACTAACTTAAAAATAATTAAATAACTTAACGTAGAAGAAAATATATACAATTAAGATTACCACGGAATTAGGTGCAATCGACATCGTGTGGCATGGGAAATCTTTTCGTGAAGAGCAACGCATGTGGGTCAAATTGATCCAGTTTGCTGATTTCCGGGAAAAGAATTGTTACGGGATGATTGGAAAAAGGATTTTGAGGTTGATAGGATAAAGTGGATGAAGAAGATTAATGCAGACCCTTAAATAAACGCATATCTGTTGAACTTTTCATTTAGGATTACCATTTTAGTTTCAAAATATCTGATTCCAAAATGTCAAAATTTTGTCATGTCCGATTGATAAAATACCTCACGTTAACAATAACAATAATAATAATTATAATGAGTGATTTAATTAATTTTTTAATTAATTAACCTAAATAGTTTTATTTTAATTGTTGTTACAACAAATTTTAAATTTAAAATCAACGTTGAAACATTAAAAAACTACGAAAACATTTTTTTAGATTTTATTTTGAGAGTGCAATATGTACAAATTTTTATTTACTAATTTTTTTTAATTATTATTAATTAATTTCAAAAAAAACATAACCTATAAAAATATGACACAGATTAAAATAATTATTTTGTACTAATTATTGTAATATTTTTTTTTTTTTTGCTGTAAAAATTGAAAAATTATGGAAAATTTTAATTTTTAATATAAAAAAAAAATATATAAATATTTATTTCTAATTTTTTTGATTCAAAAATCAATTGGTTTTTCTCAATTTTTCTTACATATATAAAAAAAAAAACAGTTAAGTATTTTCACCACATTTGTACATTCTCATGGATTTAAAAGCTTGGAATGTTCCATAATAAATTTTCTTTGGAAAATTTTTTAGCGAATTATTTAATTTTGTTGGAATTTTTTTACATAGAAATTATATTTTTGGAACTTAATGATTTTGGAATAAATTTCGTTTCAAATTGTGATGTATTTTTTTCTGGGAAATCAAAATTATATTTGGATCTGCAGTTTTCTAAATTAAAAAATTTTTTTTTTTTTTGAAATTATATACAAGTTTTCCATACTTTCCAAGCTTTTGGACTTTTGCGAATTGAAAAATGTACAAATGAAGAAAAGTCTATTCTTAATTTGTAAACTGTTTGTTTAGCATAAAGTACTCAAAAAAGTGAAATTATTCAAAATATTACCGATCAAATTTGTATCCAATTGGATTGTAGATATTTTGAATGTTAACACTTTGGCACGAATATATGAAACCATATTCATGGGTAGCTTGATTTTGGACGCACTGTTTAGGGTAAATATGATAAATGTAAATACGAAGGGACAAAGTCGAAGAAACTATCCATAAAAAGTAAGAAAACCACAGATTACGCTTGTGATTTAACTGTGAATCAATACACAAAAATTCCCTATTTGAGATAAGAATTCATAGAAATGTTCTACTTCTCAAATACGTGGAAACCACGATCGTATGCCGAGTACAATCATGGTTCAAACACATACACTCACCCCTCTCTCCCCTAAAAAGAACACACACACACACACAAATACTCATCTCAGCGCAATTCTCAGTTAATTATTTAAAAAAGATTTCCAAAAAAAGTAATTAAGTCATATTTCCCCAGAAAAAAAAACGAATACGTACGGAGAAATACGATTTAATACGATTTTTTTTTTTGGGATTTTTAAGAGTACAACAAAAAAAAAATGAATACCTGTGTAAAAATTTATGCAAAACGAAGAAAACTATATTAAAAAAAAAACAAAGCAATGTTTTTCTTGTAATAAAAAAAAAAATGTATTATAACCTACAAAAAAATAGATTTTAAATAAAAAAAGAAAAAAAATTTAAAAAAAATCTCTTAAAATATTAATTATTAATAAAAAAAAAAACAAACAAAATAGTTATTATTATTATATTAATTATGAATTATTATTAATTAATTATCTCAGTTTGTATAGTTTGATGACAGATACAAAAAAAAAAAAAAAAACAATGAGGTTATGTGAGCGATAGTTTTGACAAGTAAGAATGAACGTGAATGAATATAAGAAAACAGAATCGTTTTATATTAAAAATATATATATAATTATTATACATAAATAAATATATATATTACCCGTTGCGTTATATAATTATTATATAATTAAAAAAACAAACAAACAAATAATTTTGAAAGAACGAACGAAAGAGAATGATATGTATATGTGAGAGTGAGATAAACAAATAATATTTGATTGATTGAAAGACATGAAAAAATGCAATGAAAAAAAAAAAAAATTAAATAAAAAATAAAAAAGATAATTAAAAATTGTATGAATATATATTTTGTGCAGTAAACAAGTACCACAATATCATTAAAAAAATATAATATTAAAAAAATAATATATTTGTGTTTCATATTTGAAAAATGCCCAAAAACGTCCGATCTAATTCTTCCATCTCTTCCATTTTCCAATTTTCAGGTGCTTAGAATATTTTCATATTTAAGATGCAGGCATGAACAAATTATTTGCGAGAAGACTAAAATTTACTTTGTTGAATGAATAAATACCTAAATTTCGTAAGTCGTTAACACATATACAGTAAATTCATGATAAGATTCAATGTCATAGAGGTAAAAATTTTCCATAGACTATAAAAATACGATTAATTATTATAATATATTATACACTATTAGGAAATACTACATCTATTTTACGTTTAATGTCTATGACGTTTAAATGATGGATAATTCTAAATGGTTCTTAATTTTACCGTTAGATAGAGCCGTTCTTAGCATGAATGTTCTGTAAAATGAATGTGGCTCATAGCTACACTATTTAAGACTCAAATCTGTGTTAAAATCGTAGATTCAAACCTGATTAAGTCCTAATGGGAGACATAAAAGTAATTTATGTTTCAGTATTTACTGATTTCAGATGTTTTTCTAAGTTCCGTTTCCGTGTTTTTATTGTTGCCTCTCATAATGATAAATTTGCCTTAGTTAATTTTATTGTCAAATCAAAAATAATTTATTCTCATGAAATTTCGTTGTAATTTTATTTTAGATCATAAACAAATTCATAAAAACTGTTACCAACTAAGAAAATTAGAAAATATACTCTATCTATACTTTCCCTAAACTAAAACACTTTCCACTGATAAAGTAGAGCTTAATTTGGAGTAGTTATATTTTATTCCACGATTGCATATTTCCTCTATTGATTTATAAAAATGCCATCTGTATGAAAAATTATGAAAAAGAAAGATATAAATTGAAGATGGATTCTGCTGTTACTCGAAAGAGTGTAGTTGATTTTGAAATTTTGGTAAGTTGGAAGTAAAGAAAAATAAAAAATGCTCGAAGATAATCGCTAATCATCATTGTAAAAACATATCTTTAATTGAAAAGAAAAATAAATTATCCTTTGTATTTTCTAAAAACAATTTATTTTAAAACTATTTTTAAAATTCGAATTTTTCATTGAACATTACAATCGGAATTAGACGTCAGTTGTAGCACGGATCCAATCTCGATAACTTGTAATGCGTGTGTAGATTCCAGGCAATTGTTTACTTCCACAAGGTTTTGCTGACCACGATACCATTCCAACAACTTTACCATATACATTTAATGGACTACCAGCATCGTACTAAAAAAAAATTGACCTATGGATTATTTTGACCTATGGATCGCATTCCAGGCGATATCTCAAAAACTACCCACCCGATCGTTAAATGGCTTTAGGATTTTTCCAATCGTACAGGTCAAACTATCCCAATAAATATTAATTTACTGAAATCGAAGCAAAAAAGTTGTAAACGAATTTTTGGGTGGTTCCACGCAGATTTGAAAAATACCATCCAATGAACAATTGAAAGTGTAGTTTTTGATATAACGCCTGAAATATGACCTGATTACAATTATTCGGACAAATGTCATAGAATATCTGCAAAACTACTTTTAGATTGCAAGGCCATGGAATCGTTCAGGCCTGACGCCCATCACTGTTTTGCACCTACCTTACATTGACCTTTTCCACCCACTAAAACTCCAGCACATAAATTTGTATCAAATATTTTCAAAAAATGGAATCCTTGGCATAATTTTTGATCGATTATCGATAGTTCAACTTTTTGGAGTTGTGTTGATATTGGACCATGTGTCTGTAAAATTGTGGAATTTCTTTGATGTAAATAATCTTGGATATAAATTTTATGGAGTATAATTTTTTATTTTATGACCGCATAGAGACTTTAAAGATTGACTTCAGAATTGGTCAAAGAGATTTAGATAAGAAATTCTAAAAAGTTTAAAAAATACTTTACGTAAAGTTGACCCCAACCCGCCAGCAATGCGTTATCCACTAAGGGCACGTCTTCGTCTTGATTCGGTAAATTTGCGACCTTTACATATTCACTTAATTTCGCTGGTTCTTTCAGCTGAAAAAATTTAAAATTTACCATTAATAATCTAAACAATGGTAAGAATATTTTGAGTAGCTATTTAAGACAACACAGAAGAATTATTGGGAAAGTTTAAAATCAAGTGTTTGACAACTTTGCCTCAAAAATGCCTCAAAAGACACTCAAAACGAAGTATCATTACTTTAAGTGCAGCTATATTATTTTCCGTTGTAAACGAATCAAATTTCTCATGAATTCTTATTGTTTCCACTTCAATTACGGATTTATCGTTGGCATTCGATGATATATTTAACACACCATATTGAATTGTATATTTTATAATGGAACTGGTGACACAATGTGCGGCTGTTAGTACCCAATCTGTCGAAATTAAAATACCTCCACAGGTATGTAAAGAATCGGAACGCAACGAAACAATATGTGGTACATCACCCCATTCGGCATTTTCACCTCCAACAACACGTGGTGTTAATTTTCCTAATAACAAAATAATTATCTGAATTTTGCACTTTCTTGTGTGCGATAGCCTTTGTCCTTTGTCCTATGATACTCAAGGAACTATTTTAATACCGCCTATAAACAGCCAGGTCAATCGTTTGGGCCAAACATCCCCCAGGCAAGTACTAAGTAATGTTATGAGTATATATACAAGATAAAATTTTTTCGCCAAAATAGAAAAATTATAAAATATTTAATTAAATATAAAAAATAATTTCAAATTAAATACTAAGGTAATTTATTTGGAACTAATTCAGTTTTTGGCTTTAAGAATAAGGTAATAACTTATTGAGTATTTTAATGGTTTAAGAGATGGGAAAAATATTTGAAGAAACGATTTTTTTTCATTAATTATAATAAATGAAAATTCATTACCAAAAATTTCACTCTTGTTAATTCTTTATTTTGATTTCAATATAATTATCTATTTATTAAGAATTAGAGGATGATGGATCAGTGAAAACATCAACACAAAGCTTTTACTTCGCAACGTTTCGTGTACTTTATTTCTCTTCATCAGGCGATCTTAAATGTTACACTTAAGGCTGTCAAAAATGCATATCTTTGTCGTATTTAATTTCAATTCACAGTAATAACTCCATTATATAAGTTAATAGACAATTTTTTCATAATAAATTTAAAATAATTTTGTATTTATACTTTAAAATCAATCCAATCCAGTTTTTTTTATTTATATGATGATATAAAAATTATTTACCTGCATAACTCGTAGCTAAGCACGTGGAAAAAATTAAACTAGTAATCAAAATCATTTTCGAACTAAAAGCTACACATTAGAATACTTTTTAAAACATAAATCACCTTCAAATTTTCCTTAAATGTTTATCCTTTTATGTATCAGAACTATGACGTCTTTGTTTTGACTTTTCTTATGAATTTTCGATAATAAAATGATAAAAAAAATTGAATGTATTTTTCTAATTAATGAATAATCTAATCAAGCAATAATTTTTAAGATAAAATTTTTATTTAATTGATCTTTGAATAATACAATTGTTAATTTCATATAATTTTATATTCCAGTATGTTCCTGGATCCATTTTCGATAACTAGCGACACGTGTAAATACAGCAGGAAATCCTTTGATACCGCATGGTTTCACTGACCAGGATACAATGCCAACCACTTTACTATTTACATATAATGGTCCACCAGAATCAGCCTAATAACAATAATAATTAACGAATATTGATTTTGGAGAATATTGACTTAATTCGGTGGGAGTGAAGTTGCTGAATTGTAATGCTCTAAGCGCTGAGGCTAACGGTTCTCGGCTCGATGACGACTATGGCAAAATTATTTTTTGCGTCTCCTATTATATTCAGATTGTACAAAATATTGATCTTGTTAACCCTCCGCTTACTCAACTCCAAAGACTTGGGTTGCCAATCATTAATTGGGGGAAAACAGGTGGCCAGTCCAAGTTCGGTAGACTCTTCCCCTATATATTCCGTAGTCACGTAACGATGCACCGTGGCAGATCATCAAGTCATTGAAACAGTTAGAAAAATGTGGCGTGTTAGCGACACTAAATTGTTTTGATATGCTAAAATTTACGGGTTTAAGGAGACCGCGAAAGGTCGTAAATCGAATTTTGTAAGGGTCTCTTTCTGATGATTCCTAATAGAATTTCTAAACTACTCCAGCAGACTGTACGGTTAAACTATAATTTTTTCGATTGATTCAAAAGAAAAAGTTTTTTTGCCAAACTAAAAATATTTGCAGATTGATATACTAAAACTTACATTGCATGGTCCCTTACCACCTGCTGGTTCATCCGCACAAATATTCGATTCTAATATGGGTAGTTCATGGACTTTTTTACATTCATCAATATCGACTATGATTTGATATACTTTTCGTAAACGTTTTGAAATTGGTCCACCAGTCTGAAATAAAACAAATTTTTCGATATTATGTGCCATGAATTGTTTTTTGGGCTTCTTATTATGTTTAGTTACCGAATACAATCCCCAACCAGTTAATAAACCAATTTCACCAGCTTTAGTTTCTTCATTTTGTTTTGGGATTTCTGCTATTGCCACTTGGTCGCTTAGACTTACTGGTTTGCTCAGCTAGAAAATTTAGAACTCTTCAAAATGGGACTATCTCAAATTATTAATTTTAAATTTAAAAAATTTACATCTGAAATCGTAAAATTTTTAAAGCTTACTTTCATAACCGCAATATCATTTTCACCATCAGTTGTAAATCCAGGATGTGAAAATACTTTTTCAATGTTTATCACAGTACTATCCCCGTCAGACGAAGATGTAATATTCAAAACGCCATATTGTATCGATAATTTATCTACGGGTCTGAAATATTGTTAAAATTATTATTTTACAAGTAAATCCACAAATCCAAATTAAATAATTCTCAACCTGAACTGTTACCTTTGGGCACAATGGGCAGCAGTCAGAATCCATGAATCGGATATTAAAAATGCCCCACAATCATGATAATTATTGTAGCGTAAGGATACCTTAAAAAAATTTGAGTACATTAATCTGGGTTAATTGGATGGAAAGCCGAAATTTCCTTACAATATATGGAGCATCTCCTACTTCGGCAAATTCTCCACCGACTATGCGTGGCACTAAGTAGGCCTGACGAACATCTGAAAGAAAATTCAATAAGTAAATATTATTTTCAACTTTGGAAGGGAAATCACTTCGGATCCAGAAGTCTACGATTTCTAATGAATATAATTTTGAATATTTTTAATAGGAAGAGATAATAATAGGAAGAGATAATCAAAAAAGGACTTACCGATCAGACAAAAAGAAATGAAAATAAACAATACAAAAGTTTTCATGTTTTTCGTAAACTTGAAATCAATAAAAATGATATAAACAAAATATTTATAATTTTTATAAATTTTATTTGATAAATAAATCTCTAAGTGCCAGATTTGTTTTTAGTGTGTGTTTTTAATTTTAATCTAACTGATAAAATTGTTTTGGAAATATAATTGCCAAGGATTCAGCAAATATTTTTCAATTAGAAAGTCAATATCTATTATAAAAAGACTTTTTATGAAAATTTTTACCTGTTTGTCTGAAATTTCTTAGATTATTCTAGAATTTATTAATGGGTGATATCGACGAGTGACACCCATAAAGACAGTTTAAATACAATAAAATATAGGTTTTTTATAGAAAATTTTTGATTAAAATATTCTCTTAAATTTCCTTCATTTTCGTATTGATTTTGCACTGAAAATTAAAACAATGAACTCACAAAAAAACATTTTATTTGGAAAAATTAAACACAATTTTTCATAGCATTAAATTATTAAAATTCCGAATTTCGAATAAAATGTATATGAATTATGCTCTAAAAAATAGGGCATTAAAGCTTTAACCAAGATGTTCATGGGTTTTTATTTCAGAAATTGATTAATGGATTGACTATTAACGGGACTTCAACAACGGCAAACCCTAAATCCCTAGCATAGACTGAATGTTACGATCGCTTATATCAGTTGTGTATGAATAAGACCCGGAAAATCCGGAGTACTTCTATATAAGAGAATGGAAATATTGGAGAAAATGGTGAAAAAATAGCTTTTTCATTTTTTTAAAGTATGTTTTATCAAAATGGCTTCAAAAAGGCTTCAAATATTTTTATACCAATAATGTTTTAAATTTAAAAAGCCGAAGTTTTTGGGCTTTTTTGTATAAGTATATTTTTTTCTTTTGGGTCCGAGATATTGATAGACAATATTTCATAGAAAAAAGATAAGACAAAATTTTCTCTTAAATATTAGATAAAATAATTTTTTGTTTGTTTTAAAATTATCCAAAATATGGCCACTCAAATATAACTTTTCTTGTTGTTGATTGTTTTTCAAACTTAAATCGCTTATAGCCTAAAAGAAAATAGTTTGTCGTAAAAATGCAGACAGTCTAAAAATGTTGACTCATTACATTAACTTTTGAAGCATAAAAGATTGAAGAAAAATTAAAACACAAAAATTTCAAACATTTATTTGAAGCATCATTTCAAATAAATCATCACAATATATTTGCTCTAATATATCAATACATAATATTATATACGTAAGTACTTATTATAATCATATATCAAGTATCTAAACAACTAAGTGTGTTTGTTGTTATCTTTATTTGTTAAAAATTATTTTAAATAAAAAATTGATAAATTTTGAAAAATGATTACATGACTTTCTAATTCCTTACACTCGAATACTCGAACACGCAAAATATCTTTATTTCTGATAAAATATCTTTACTACATCGTAATAAGAAAATCAAAGTGCAAAATTTGCCTCCTTACCGAATTTCATCTACTTCAAGGCTATTTATATAGATTAGAGCTATTGGTTTTGTATCGA
>JAEMTY010000460.1:0-25000 GCA_020423425.1 Chrysopa pallens
GTCTGTCTGTCTGTCTTCGAAGATATAATATTGTTTGGGGTGATATCATTTCTTTAACTTCCATATACAAATCACAAACTGCGGAATCTTTAAATTGAATACCAACCAAATCTGTTTAGTAAAACTTGAGAGAGATGGATAACCCATAAAACTTAGAGATTCTTTGACGCCTTATCGCCTTCCAGAATAACATACTACCAGAAGGTAAAGTCATTTTCCCTTTATGAAACTGCACATAGTCTATTTTTCTAAAAGCTTTTTGATTTTCCTTCTTCGTTAAATTCACTGCAGTTTTTATGTTCTTCAATTACGTGGAAATACACTGCAAATCTCTTAAAATATGAAACTATTATTGTTCTTAAAGTTAGAATTATCCAATGAAGCTGATGGGTAACAGTTAGTATTTAAAATGATCTTTTGTGACGTTTAAACAACACATTCCTTTCGGCATTTGCTGACAATGCACTTACAACTACAAATGAATGTAAGTAAGGATTGCCTACAGATATTATGAAATGAAATTTATTTGACATAAAATATTATTTTTAAATAAATTTTTCAATTATATTATGAAGAATATAAAGAAGACCAGATCCATTTTATCTATGATTATAAATAACAAACATGATTATTATTATTATTATTTGTATAAATATAATAATATCGTAGAGTCCGTATCCAGTATCCAGTATCCAGTGTCCAGTCTAGTCCAGTCCAGTCCCCAGTACAATCTACATATCGTTAGTAATGCAGAACAACAAATAAATACAAACTTTATGTGATATCAGATATGAAAATCTACATTACAATTTCTAAATGTATAAAATCAATTGAACAGTAAAACCAGTTGAGAAATGGCCAGTGAGCGTTAATTCAAGGCAAGGATCTTCCATTTTTATTCGGAAACGAAGTTGTGAACAATTATTGATACCTTGACTGTGTCTAAATAGAAAAAACTGCGATTTCTTATGGCGTTATACGATTCAGACCAGATTTGAACCTAGAGACTTGATTTTGTTTAGAAATCCCTTTTGTAACTCAAGCCACCACTAAAAGCAATTTGGAATTCAATTTTTTTGCTGGCATTTTTTAATACGCTAACAACAGAACCCAAAAGGTTAGAAACAATTTTTCTTTGTTTTTCCCTTGTTTAGGGTAATTTTGACCATAAATTTATAAAAAAATTTATTCTGATAAGATTCGATTGATGTCCAAGATAAAACCTGAAATGGCTATGAAATATCGATCTTAGATGTGAATTTTGTGTTGTCTGAGAATATAATCCTTCAATCGTTAAATGGATGTTATTTTTAAATTTTTGGAAAAATTACCTCAAAACTCTATTTGTATCGTTTTTCTCTGCTTAAGAGCATTGTGAAAAATCGTTTTAGTCCACTATTTCTTTACTTTCTAAGGTAATTTTGACGCAAAAAATTAAAGAATGATAACCATTTAATAATAGGTTGAAGATAGATTCACGGAGATGTTGAGTGACCAGCAAACCAGATATTGACTGATCAATATTTTCACGCTTAAAATGTAGTAAACTTCGTTCAACTCTTCAATAATCTCTCGTTAGTAAACCTTCTGAGTTTATAAATAAAAAGTTTATTTCTATAAAATAATTTTAGATAATTTAAGATTTTTTTAGGTATTCTAACATCTAATATTCAAGAAAATTTCATAATATAATAATAATAATACTAATATTATGCATTTGTTGGCGCTGCTGGTAGACTCTGTGGACTCCTAGTTGTGGCTAGGAGTTTGGTTATACGCTCTATATAAAGCAAGTATTACGACTACTGACTGCTGCTACCACCAATCACAAGACCAAAAGATCCCCATGAGGTATCTGTATCTCTATGTGTGTGTGTATGTACGCAGAATATCTCTCATATATATGAGATATGAGATATGAGATATGTATTCTCATACATGAGTTAGAAACTTCGATACATATTTATTATAGCCATTGACCATTTTCTATATCAAACCAACCTCATACCACATTCGACCTCATACCATTCTATGATTAATTCAAATGATTGCTTGATTTCTTCATATTCAATTTTTATAAAGGGTGAATCAAAAGGACCGTAAAAAGGACCGTTAACTAGAAGTAAACAATAGAATCCTGTGGAACGGGTTATTTGATGACTTGCAAATCTTTGAAAGTTAAATTCTAAGAAGAATTTTTGAATCAGTTGTAGTAAATACTTCCCAGGAGACACTTTTAAACTGGAAACCTATGAATTCGAGACCATCAGAAAGTTCAAGAAAATAGTTTAAGGACACTACCACAAACCTAGCCACCTCTAAAATAAAGAACTGGAAATTTAAAGCCAAAATCAAAAACTCCTGAAACGATATCGTTCGGCAACTCAAGCCACATAGTGAACTAGAGTGCTAACTAATGTTATTTTATTTTACATCGATTGCTAGAAGCTTTTGCTGCATGGTATTTTGTTCAAAAAATTGAAGTTTTTCTAAATTTTCTGACATTGATTGCAAATTACTACATTCACCGGGATTGTATAGAAAAAAGATAGTACTTTTGGAGAAGGAATAAAATGCGATAAATGTGTCTAAGCAAATTTCATTAAAACCTGCCAACGTGCACAAAAATTCAATCGGAACAAAGATATATACAGACTAACGAAAGCTTGGTTAGAATTTTGTGGGTAAAATGGTCAAGCCACTTTTAAATCGCCCCAAATAATTTCTATATATTATGATCAGTCGATCATAACAAATCGCTACCCCAATTCTGACTCATCCCTTCGATCTTCAGCAAATATTTATCATTCAGAAACCTATGTATGTCATAAAAATATAAGAGATAAACTTATGTATTACAATATTTTCTATCTTTGTTCAATATATTTCGTTTTTCGCTTGTAAGGATGCAGCAGTTGAAATGGGAGGGTGGGGGTTGTGAATACAAAAATATTGTAGATGGTGATTTTGATGGTTTGTTTAATATATTCAAGAATGGTCCGAATATTATCATATAATAAACATGTATGTATGGTCAGTATATATTATAGCTTAGGTCTCTACCTAGAACATTCGAACTTATCGAAATATTCTAACGTTTCATCACTATAGAATTGATGCGATATTTTACACAATAAATAAATAATATTTTTAAATTTTTTACTTTCATATAATGGTGAATTTTTTGAACCAAAATATCAATTTAATTTCAGTACTAAATTCTAATTCTAAATCCTCAATTTCCTTAATCAAAATTATTATATATTTTGTATAAATACGTATTTCGACTACTGCAAGGTAGTCATCAGCAGTATGAATTAGTTGTAATTGTAATGATTCTTTGACGAGATGTTTACTCGTTGCAAATTTGATTTAAAAGATGTCTGCTTGAATTTTTCAATGATTTTTAATGAAATGAACCTTTGATCTATAAGAATTTGTTGGTTTCATAAGTTCCATAGATGCATATGAATGTCGCATGAGTATTTAATATACTCAGTGTATAATTTTTCTTAAAAATTTGTAATTTAAACCATATAAAATGTAAATAAATGTTTTTTTTATTGGACTCAATAGTATATTTGATAACTCACAAACCAGTTAGACGTACAAATATTACTTTGATGATGGTATCCAATATCAATTCAATACCAATACCAATCGAATCTATCGTCAATATATAAAAATTATTTATATTTTATTGACTTTGAATAAATTGAAAATATAAATTTATATTTATAGCAATTCAAAAAACTCATTTATTAAAAAAAAACTGCTAAAATGAATATATCAAAAACATTATACAGTTTATGCTGGCACCAGGACTAGAATGAAAGTAATAATAAAATGAAAACCTAGAAAGAAAGGACAATAAAAACACGAAGAATGTAAAGAAAAGGATAATTGTGTAATATGAGAAAGGTGTAAATAAATGTAAACGTAATAATTTAAAAAGTATTTAATCTGTAAACCATTTAATATAAAATATATGTTGATGTGAGTTGATGTAGACACAATAAGTGTAAACTATAACCAACTTCCACTTATGAATGAATACCAGCTAAAAACCTGGAACTATACCGTTAATTATTTGAATTGTTTTCAACCGATCTTTTGTATTTTATTTCATTCAACTATTTAAAAAATTGACAATAAATTTTGAAATATTTACATTCTTAAAAACTTTGAATCAAAAGAATGAAACTTCCGTTTTGTATTTGAGAAAACCACTTTTTCCTTTTAAAACTAGGATATCAAATATAATTAACAATATTTATAAGACAAGGATCATGTGAGTATTTATAGACAGTAAACATTATGAAAAGTTTTGAAAATGAATACTTGTTGTTACAAGGATAACGCGTGTTACAGCGTTATAGAAGAAGCCAATGAACAAGTAGAAGTATGCGAAAATAAATAGATAGAGGATATCATCAACTATAGATTTATTAGCAGAAGATAACTTAAGTCATATAGTGACTACATTTGGAAATATTCTATACAACAACAGCACACACAGCAATTCTATGTGGTCACCCATCCAAGTACTAACTGTGTATAATGTTGTACTAACTTTCTGTGATCGGTTGAGATCAGTAATTACGTTACGTTAGTGGGTAGAGTGTGAGTGGTCCAATGAATAGTTTACTGGTATATTTTACTCGAGCTGGTCTCTTTCCCGTTTAACAGTCATAAAGTTTCCAAAAAAAATGGCCAAGTGTCTAAATATAAACAGCTCTAAATTTTTATAAATACTTTGCAACCCAGAACTTGGGTCACCGTTAAAAATTCTGTCAAAAATTATCATTATCATCTTAAATGTTATACAAAAATAGTTCAACCCACTGATACTGTCGAGTATCTAAATAATTAAGTCTATTAGTTGTTATCTTCACTTGTAAATATTCACAATTTTACTGAACACAAGACATTCTCATAAGTCCGGGACTCGACTAGTTCCAAATAAAATTTGAAGTGGGGGATTGCGGAAAAGTTTAAAAACTGAAATAGATTCTGTTGAATCAAAAAGACAAAATCGCTTTTATATTTATAATATATAATATTATATATAATAAATTCTTTACAACAACTGTATTAGCGAGTATTTTAATAATGATAATAATTGAAAGTAGTAAAAATATAATATTAATGGTTTATTTTCAAAATTTCTATGAAACTTATAGCACCCAAAAGATTTAAATGGTAAAAAGTCTGTGTATGTATCCTAAAAAAGACTTGAAAGTGTATTCTAATAAATTGGTTCAGTCTTCTAGTAATATCTCTATGTTCCTTGGAATACATTGAATGTGTACATTGAAACAAAGGACTTGGTTGTATGATAATGTTGATAACAACTTTACCGACCATACTAACATAACTATTGCATGTAAGCTATAAGATACTACATGCTGTATGCTGCCTCTAATGTCCCATGAGTGTATTATTGGCTTGCTTTTATTAGCTTACTGAAATATTTATGTATTCTTTCTATAACTATTATTATTATTATCATAGAATGTTTGTCTTATGATGAGAACTTTTTAATAGTCTTTTTTTTATTTTTATTTGCTAAACGATTTATTTATTCAATTTGCAGAGTATTTGCAAATTTATTTATGATCTTAGAGCCAACAATATAAATTTTACTTTTTTTGAACTATTTTTAGTCCAAAAGTGTTTATTTTTTGACTGAAAATCTTATTTATATTTATCCTTTCTCATGTCAAAATTTTTTGTATTTTTTTATCTTTTTTCATGTTAATTTTTAGTTAAATTTTATCATATCCAGAATCTTATATATTTTGTATTTTTTTATGTCAAAATCTTATTTATTTTTATCCGTCCCCCCCATGTCAAAACTTTCTATATTTTTTATGTGTAAAAATCTTCTGTATTTTGTATCAAAATTTTCTTTATTTCTTATCAATTTTCATGACACAATTTTCCTTATGTCATCTTTTTTCATGTCAAATTTTTTTAAAATTCTTATATTTTTCGAGTCAAAATTTTCTCCATTTTATTTTTTGTTCTTTCGTGTCTAAACAAAATGAAAATCTAAAGGAAATTTTTGTTATTTTTCACAACAAAAAAAACATGTTTATATTTTCAGTCTTTACAAATTAACAAAAGCGAAACTTAGTAAGACTCAGGTTTACTTCGATTTTTTTTTGGATCCAAAATAATCTAAAACAAATTGTAAAGTATATTATTCAGTGGACTTTTTAGTTCACGCTCCAGGGTCTCGTAGTTTTATTGGGCGTAGTTGTATAATTTTATGTTGTTTTAAACTTCGAATTCGATGAATGTCGAGTAATATTCTAACAAAAACAACAAAAGTTATTAAAACAAAATAATATTTATAAATGTAGACAATATAAAATTATAAATACTCTTAATTTTATAATTATTAATGAGAACTCTAGGATTTTTCGAATAATTTTTCAAATTTTCCCAAATTTTCTAGATCAACTTCTTTTGTACTGCACCGCCAAACCGTAACCAATTTAGCAACGAGTAACATCTCCTCAGAGAATCATTATAACTAGCCAATTCATACTGATGATGACTACTTTATAGTCGAAATACATATTTATAAAAATACAAAATAATTTGATCTAGGAAATTGGGTCAAAAAATCGAAATTTACTCGTTATTTGCTTATAAAATTTAATTTTCAGTTCAAATATAATCGGATAATTCTAACAAAATAAATTTTTCCATAAATTATTTCTATCGTCACGTTCTTTAAGAAAACTACAAAACACTTTTTTAAAAGAATGATCGCAGACCACGTGACTTTTATAAAATGTTTTGTAAATAAACAAAGATAAATAAATTGTATAAAAATATAAAACAGAGATAACTAAACAGTTATAAATGAATGAGTAAATGAAATAGATATATAAATGTAAACAGTGAC
This sequence comes from Chrysopa pallens, assembly GCA_020423425.1. NCBI lineage: Eukaryota > Metazoa > Arthropoda > Insecta > Neuroptera > Chrysopidae > Chrysopa > Chrysopa pallens. Next base: position 6,920 of record JAEMTY010000460.1, read on the forward strand.
ATGCACACACTTATTATATATATATAGCTCGCTTGTTGAGCACTGCACTGTTCTCACTGATCATTGAACAGCAGCAGCACACTTATCACTGTGAACGTAGACTACTGGTTGACTCGTTCAATTGTACCATGATTAAAACACACCCATTTTATATGATTCAAGCAAGTAATATTCGTTTATTTAATAGTAATACACACCCACATCATGTCATCTTTATTTAACTAATAATGTTTCACTCATTTTATCTGATATGAGTCTCAAACGAGATATGTTTATAAATATTTATGTTTATTTATTTCAATCCAAAATTGAAAAAAATTAAATAAAAATTAACTTGCCATGTTTTCAAATACAATCAAATACAAAAAATCTTAAAGTCTTATTAAACAAATTTACACCAATTGCGCTAAATGGATATAAGTTTTATTATCTACCAAATTTTGTCTACTTCAAAATGACTGATTTTTATAGCGTACTAAAGACTCACGCGTGTAAATGAGTTTTGAATTATTTTTTTTGAGTGGTAAACAATTTTAAAAATCAAAAATTTTTCTGCATTTAATCGGTTTTTAATCACAATATTTTGCGTATTTAACTTGAAAATTAAATAAATTTTCCTATTTACAAAATATTCACTGTTTGTGAAGAAAATTGGCTCAAAAAAATATATTGAGCCAATCGCCAATCAATCAAAAATAAATTGTAATAATTGACCAAATTTTGGTGGAAGCGATGAGCACATTTAAGTTTGTAATAAAAAGGATATATTAAATGCGTTTAATTGCACTTCCACCAATAATGACTCGTTTTTTTAAATATATTTTAATTTAACTTCAGAAACAAGTTTTCACCCATGACATTATTTTTCTCGTTTAAATTCTCTCCTGAATTATTTTCTTTTTACGTTTTTGATTTGAAAATCAAAATTCTGTGGTCTTAACAGATATAGATCATAATTATTGGAGACTTCAATGCTTCAAAAACAAACATATCAGTCAATAATTGTTTGATGGTGTCCCATTTCGATTAATTTGGATTGAATGTCGTCCAAAATATTAGATTTTCAACGAATTCCACAAAAAATATGCTAAATTCCATGACTTTTTTATCAATTTCTTTATTGGTCTCGATAAACTTAAATGAAGAAAATTTATAATGATTTCCTGTCGTTATGGAAGTTTGTAAAATTTTTTGACTTAAAAATTTTCGAAAATGACTTAAAAAACGTATGAATATGAGTTGTTAAATAAGAAATTTTCACTAAATATTGATTGATTGAAACGATTAAAGAAATTAAAAACTTACACAGTAAAAAATATATTTATGCGATCTGAGTTAACAATTTGAGGTAATAATTTGGTCGTTTTTCTTCTGTCACCCCCGACTTTCAACCAGAAAAAAGCTGTTAATAATTATATAAAAAATGCTTAACACACACCTCAATTTCCCAACATAAAAATGTCTGCTTTTATTGATGTTTAAATTTGACTGAAATTTAAAAATAAATGAAGAAAAATAATTTTCCGAATATTTCTTAATTTCGAAATTAATTATTTAACGGCTGTATTAATACTTAATTATTAATTGAGTTAATACTGATTTTGTGTTAACAAAATCAATCTATTTTTTGTGTGTAATTAACATTACCTAATTTTTTATGGACCGCTTCAAAATTGTTTTGATTTTATATAAAATTCCTTATTATAAACTTACAATTGCACTCAAAGATTCTCAAAATTAAACTAGTCTAGAGTATTGGCGGGCAAATATTTAAAAAAAAAAAACAGAGTTTTAACTATGTCCTAAAATCCCAAAAGAAAATATCTTCAATTCCTGTTTAATATAATTCGAAATTAATTTTTCAAAAATTAATTATTTTTTGATGTACATCAAATTTCTGCTATAACAACACCTCTCTCCTTCTCTCTTTATGTCCCATAAGAGATTGAATATAAATTTTCGAACATAATAAATTTTCAAATTAAAAATTATTTAAAAATTCATTCCGAATAATAATAAAAAAAATACAAAATTTATAAATGCGAATAAATTTTGTTTTTTAAAAATCAACAACAGCACATCTGCATGCTTCCGTACTCGTTCTAGTTCCTTTTAATTTTATTTTTTTATAAAAAATTAATTAACGGATATTACGTCATTGAAAAGAATACAAATATAACTAGCTGGTTGAGGCTAAGGTGGATATGCCTTTTAAATAGCCCGGATCTTTAACTTACTGTTAAATAAATTCAATTGGTCAGCTCTGATTCTTTTAAGTTCAAACTTATTGACAATCAATTCGAAATGTATTGTCTATTTGTTGTAATTAATATTACTATTAGTATTTTATTAATATCAGTGAAGCTAACTTAGTTAATTGTTTAGATACTCAACATATGATTGAATAACATTGTTTGAATTATTTTTAATTAGCATTTATAACATACTATAAATATACAGTCTATACTACAATGCATTGTTATTAAGTTTCAAACAAAAGTTGTTTTGTTTCAAAGGAATAAACATTTGTTTGTATTTGAACTTTTCGTCTACCTTTTATAGTTTAAACATTGGGTTAAGAATCAATTAGAATCAATGGACCGATTTTATTCGTTCACAAACTTCAACTCACTTTTTATGTTAAGAATATGTCACCAAAATTTCAGGTCGCTATCTTTTTTTGTGGTTTTGAGTTAACGTGATTAAGGACGGATGGGCAGTTGGAAAAGGATTAATTAGATGGTTTCTATGAACACGAATACCAAAATTTTGTTTGTGCTGGTTAATATAAGTAGCGTTACAGTCTTTAGACTAAACTTAATATATCCTGACATATTTAGTATGTCGAGTATAATTAGTTTTCCAAATTTGGGCTTCAAATTTGGGCAAACAAATCATTGTGATTTCCAATAATGTACATTTCTGAATCGATATTACATTGATTGTTTTAAATAAACAACTTTTATTTGAAACCATTCCTTTTAAACTTAACAATTACTGTAGTCTGAACAGGATTTTTGCTATTTTGTTTTCGATAAGAATTCGACCGACGCCAAACCGATTACTATCAGTTAATTCGTTCGAGAGATATCGTTAACTTTTCTTTTCGGATCTTTTTTGATAAAGTAAATAAATGATTAAAGCTCTAAAAACCGTGTTGATCGCCGCCAAGAACATGAAAATCGGTTGATTTATTCGAGAGATATCGTTAACGAAATATTCAAGCGAACAAGTGGTTTTTTTTGACAAAGAAAATTTTAAGCTCAAAAACATTGTTATATGTTAAAATGCTTAGGTATGAAATTTTCGAGAAGACGGAGGGATCAACTTTAGGGTCAACTTTGTGCCAAATTCTATAATACAGACATTTTTATAATTACATAGTCATTTTAATTAATATCAACTTATTCGACCAGACGTCTCTCAGTTCGATTACTTTGGACTACAAACATCTAACAATTTTCGATTATCGAGTTGAACACAATAAATTTATCATTCAAAATTTAAAAAAATATAAAAATTTCTGATATAAATAATTCATATAAATATTATACATATTTTTTTTTTTAATTTACAACGTCTCTATACGTTTGATATGTAATGGCTATTAGGTACTATGTTACCATACTCACAAAAACTTAGATCCTCTAAGGATTAAAACTGGTATAATAGGTATGTACGTATGCTTAAAATGGACTACAGGACTACTCCGAACATTTATATCCGTATGTAGAATAAAAAATATATATATATATATTTATTACCATACATACATCATCATTTCCATCTCACGAATATATATTTTTATTAATAATATCATGAATAAAAAAAATGTTTCATTTCCCATCGATGAATTTATTTGAATTTTTTATTTGTATTTTTTATTAAAAACACTTTACAAAATATTGTGCCAATATTGTATTGATTTGTGAACAATAGTCGTTCATATTTTTTGTAATTGTAGTGTATTTTTATTTACAAGTATTATTATTAATTAATTTTTAGAAATTTTATTATGTTAAATCATACATAATTCACAGACTTGTATATATTAGATTATAGAGTAGTATTTCGTAACCATAGCAACGTATGAAAACCATTTGTTACACGGTTCTTGTACTTGTATAAAATAATAAACAGGGATAAAAATAATGCCTCAATTTAGAGTTAATAATTTGATCAGACCAGATCACACATCTATATATATATATAGATGATACACAAAATATATAGGTAGTTACACAAAAAAACTGGAACACACTGTATGATTTTATCAATATTATTTGATAATGATTTTTATCTGTTCTTTATCAATATATTAAAAATAATATGAGATAATAATTTTTTTTTTTTTTTAATTTAAATATAATGTATTTTTAATTATCTTAATTGGTTATTTTTTTAAAAAACAGACCAGGTAAATTGATTCAGAAACAGTATAGATATATTAATATATATATATAATACAATCAATAGTCAGTTTTATTCCAATATATGCTAATTAAATTAATTGATTAAAAACAATATATATGTATATATTTATATAATAAAAAAAATAAATTATCAATAAATAAAATAGTGTGATAAGAATCTAATCAATAAATAAATAAATAAAATAAAATTACATATAAAAACCATTTTAATTAATTAATTTTATATGTAATTTTAATATATCATAGCTATATAATACCATGATACATATACTATAGGTATGTAATAAATAATTTATTACAATAGGTACATGTTGTATTTGTAATTATTATGGTCTAACCACTTAAGTAAGAGCCAAGGTTGGCCAGCTAAGGTGAACTAAAAGTAAAGTGATTTTTTAAGATTATTCAAAATGAAAAAAGAATAAGAATAAATAGATTTTTAATTTCTTTAAATTTTTCGAAATTTTGCGATTAATATATTAAGAAACCTTCAAAAACTGACCAAAAAATGTTCAAAATTTGTTATTTGCTTTCTGTGCCTTTTCTGGGATAATTTAGGTGTAATAAACTCAAAAATATTATTTATTTTACGTATCAGTAGACTAGTTTTTGATATATTGTATGGAATACATCTGCTAAATCGGCCACGAGACATTTTCGGGTCAAACTTCTCATCAGTATAGTTTTATTTTTTTTTCAAAATCAGATAGAAGAAATTATTTTCGAATTTTCGCATTTCTTATCATCATAAATCTATCATAGTATCAAAAAATTCATCATTTAGATCAACTTAACCATTCTATAAAATCTTATAACCTTAGTATTCATAATTATTGCAAATATGTTTAATTGTACCAAAAATTTGGAAACTGCAACCTAAATTTAGTAGAATTACATACTTCGTTATCCAAAATTGTGCGTTATAGGGCAAAACTAATTTTTTTGGTTTTGATGACGTCGTTAAGTTCAAAAAATTAATTTTTGCGATATCTTTGCCAAATTTTTTAATAATTTTGTCTCTTACTTCTCCGACTATAATATTATTTAGTAAAGACATAAACCATTTATAAGATCCCTCCCAAAAAATCCCAAAAAATGTATAAGATCCCTCTATTAGTTACTTCTAATAACTATGTAGTATATTAAAAGAACACATTAGGTGTATTGCATTTAATAATTATGGCACAATTTTGATTTATTTACAGACAATAAAATTTTGGAGCATACGAAAATGCAAAAATTTTCGTTAATATTGCGTAATATTCACAAAATTATCTTATTTTTTTGAGAAAATTTCTTTTCGTATTATCCAAATCACAAACGTCACGTATTACTCAAAATCAGTCATTTAATTTGTTTCAACTAATACTAATTATATTTTTCTTTTTATTTCAGGTGAGTCATTTATTTATTCGATAAGATTAACAGAAGTGAAAAATTAAACTGTAAGTAATATAAATTTAATTCAAAGTAACTACTTCAAAACAAAACGTAATTCTTGGTAAAAAGTGCGAATAAAAGTGGCTTCATTAATATAAAAATATATAAAACTTATTAAGGCTCAGCGTACACCATCAGATTTTCTGATCGAAATTGCTGTTCATAAAATCTGATGTAACTAAATAACATGTATTTTATTTTACACACGATAAGAATTCTACATAAGACATCAGTATTTCTGATAAGAAATTAGATGTTATATGAAGTAAGCCACCTGTTTGTCAAAAAAGTAATTAATAAATATAAAAAAAAATTGGGTAGTTCATTGGTTCATTGTGATATCCGATCATATATGCTTGCTTAAGATTTTCGTCTGACATATGATCAGATTTTTTTATAGGACAGCTCGATGGCGTGTGCGTTGACTATCAGATTTTCATATCAGAAAATCTTACTGTGTGCGTTGGCCCTAAATCTTGATAAAAATTACTGTCCTATTTCTAATAATAATAAAATCAATATATAAATATATACATTTTTTGCAAATACAATTTTATTAAAATGCAAATTAAAATAATACGTAATAATAAAGAATGGCTTAAAATAAGGCTTTAAGGCTCTCTTCCATGCTACTCACACACAAACACATTGCGTTGTTGTGTTCACAATATTAATGATCATAATTTTTTGGTTAAATATCCATTGATTGTAACGTCTATCTCTTTTTAATATGTATATAATAATAATACCTTTGTATCATTGATATGAATATAATTCTTAGATAAATGACATCTTGTATGATGCAGTTTTTGAGAAAATTGTTCAATATTAAAAAAATTATTGAAATTATACTTCTTTAGGCGTGTTATAAAAAAATGAAATTGCAAGATTCACAACCAAATACAATCTCAAAACGTTTTATTTTGACGAACATTTTATTGAAATGTAAGTTTTTAGACTTTTCTATGTTAGATATGAATTGTTAGATGTTAATATAATCTTAGATAACGTTAATAATAATGCAACGTTAGATAACTCCGTGTAAATTTTACGACGTTAATGGTCGAATATCTTCTTTAATTATTCGAAAATCTGTGCTAAACTTATATCAGAATTATTTTATATGACTTCAGGATCTATACATTTCAAATTCATAACTTTATCTAACAACTGGCATGGTCAACTGACCTCCTTGATAAATTTAAGCAATCTAAGTATAAAGTATAAACATCCATGTACCTTGAATACCTTATACAAGCTCATTTACATAACTAATATATATATATATTTGAATTGAAAGGGTTGAGAATATAATTATAATATGATAAAATATACAGAAAGGGTTCCGAACAGTACTATAGCAGGCAGAGGAGACGACCGATAGACAGACAGACAGACAGACAGACCAATAATAATCCAACAAACGTTGTAGAGAGCTGCTGAATATAGTAATAAGTATTATATAGAATACTGCTTACATTACCTAACCTACTCTAGCTGTGTATGTTGTGCGAGTCAGTGCGAGCGAGCGGGTCGGGCCGTCTGATTGAGTGAGGGCCGGTTTGGCAAAAGCACTCATAATCATCATCATCATATCTCAACTGAGAGCGAATTGTAATACAAGTCACTAAATAGAATCATTGGCAAGACATTGATGGTATGGGTTTGTATAGATTTATATGTATAATAATATTAATTACTGAATGATTCATTGCATTTGATTGGATCACTCACCACTCTGTCTTAATTATCTAATTAAGTTTATAATATAAACGCTGTTGTATTCATCACTTTAATTGTAAAGCAATTTTTCATCAAATTTGGAAACAAGTATTTTATTTTGATTTAGTAAGAGACCACACTTAAGAGCATTACAAAAAATCGAAAGAAATCAATATTTTTGATCAAAATAAAAGACATTTCAATAGGAAAATTAGGCACAAACTAAAAAATAATGGCAAAAATGATAATTTTGTTTAAGATATATCACTTAATCAGCGAAAACGTATGAACTTTGAAAATAAGTCTTTTAAATCATTTGAATGAAATAATTCGATGAACATATCGTACTGATACTATTGATTAATTCAAATTTTTGATTCAAACAGCTTCAAATTATATTTTGGAATCTCTAAAAGCAGCCATCAGAAATGCATCTTCTATTCATAAACCATGCCTATACCCTTTTCAATGTATTTTCGCTACATTTTTTTAATTAATTAACAGTTGTAATAAAAATAATTAAATCACTTTGTACATAAATTTATATAATAGGATAGTATTGAGCAGCAAACATAACCCAAGCATATATACTAAAAGAGAAAACAGCTCTACCCAGCATACCCACCATACCATACCATACTTATATATAGCTATAGTAGTCAGTCGTCAGTATTATTACTAGCTCCTCGCTTTGCAAGCACCATCTCATTTGAATTTCTAATTAGCAAACCTCCATGCAATTATTGGATTAATGTAAATTACGAGGACGCGTTGTGTTCACCAATACATACATACATAGATACGAACCCAAGGACTGACTGTTGTGTGTTGGGTGGGTGAAAGGGTGAGTTATATGAGAGGGTGCTGTTACAAGATGGGTGCTTTAAAATTATTATAAACTGGTGGTGTGAGGTGAATATATTATATATATAAGTAGTGTAACATCATGTGGATAGAATTAGTAGTGGTGTTGGAGGGAGAAGGACAGGGGGTACTAAGTAGGTGTGTGGGAGTGGGTGGTATTTGAATATGGAGAGACAATACAACAAAATATATATAAGAGATATATTATCATTATTATAATTGTATTGACTGCGATGGAAAATGAATGTGATTCAGTAGAAAGTAATTCAATTTAATGTGGAATGAGAGCGAGAGATGCAACTAGCGACACTCTATTGAGAATTGTGTACTAAAATTAGAGTGTGTTGAGATTATTATTATTATTATTATTGTTATTATATCTATAGAATGTATGTACTGTTTAATTAATTATTTATTTATGTGTTTTGTATTAATTGAGTATTGTTTTTATTTTTATTTATTTTTAATCTTTTTAAATAGTTATTTTGTTTGTAAATTTATATAAAATCGAGTTTTAAGCATATACCATCTATTGGTCATGATTTGAAAACACAATTCAAGGTGTAAAATGCAATTTTACCAAGTAAAAATGAAAATTTATATCTGTCCATTTATTGTTATTTATAGATGGTACTGGAAAACTATGAAATACTGATTCATCACTGCTTCACAATTTGTCCAATTTTCATATAACAACGTCGATATTGTTTTTTATATCACAATGGTGCTGTACAATATTGAAAAACTGGCTCACCGTTGCTTCACTTGTATAGACTATCCTTCTCCAGTCGTTTTATTATAAATTTTTTTAAGAAATATTTTATCTTCGGAGTAGGACCAAATCTCACTACATTTAATCTTTCTAATAGTTTTGATACATTCCTTACGATACATTTTCGTGATATAGAAGTAGTTCTAACACACCATTTTTTGTAGACAGTGGTGATAATTCGTAGTTAATTGAATGACCATAAAATACTTGAAGAAAATGAATCATACTATATAATAGTATTTAAATAATAATAATATGAAAATGGGATGGGGTATGAAGAGTTAAGTAATGAGAGGTTGGGAGTAATGGGAGACGAAGGATTGTAGGATGAGATATATAATAAGTATGACGTAGTGGTAGTCGTATTCGTAGTCGTTGTGTTCTGTTGTAACTACACTCCTACTTAAACTTGGTGCAGCACACAACACCATCAAGTTAGGCAAGCGAATATATACAGCTATATGACAGGGTGTCACCACACACACTTACAAACATCCACCATAATAACCAAAATTAATATGCAATGATAGGGTTATGAAGATAGAAAAATTCGACTGTTAAAATATTGAATAATTAAATGAGATTAAAATTCGCTGACGTAAGTATTGCCGAAAATCGAAATTAAGTGCCCATATGACCAAAATTTATTTGTAAGTTGCTAACTTGAGGTTAAAATATAAGTTCTGAAAAATTTATAAATGGTTCAAATAAGTTTGAGTCAAATAAGTTGAAAGTATCGCAGAAAAAGTACCGTTTTCTCGTATATTAAAGTTTCAGATGGTTTAAGGTAACTTTTAAAGTTATATTCAGTTTTTACACGTCTAAGTGTCTTAATAAGTGCGAAAATATACCAAACATGATTAAGAAATAAAATTTTACAGTAAAAGATCCATTTCCAATTTAAGTTGATGGGGTCATTTAGATTTATTCCCTTTGTATTTATGTATAATATAAAACGCATTGTGTTGTGGTCCACCCTGTAAATGTATACACTCGTTGTGTATCCTCTTAATGCTTATATATAAATTCACAAACCAGGAGTTTGAGGATAATTAAAATCCGTTGATTAATATGTAAATTTAATAAGATTACAGTTCCAGGAACGAATGTACACACACACACACACACACACACACACACACATAGAATATAGAAAACAGTTTGCATTAGCTTTATTCAACGAAAGAGGACGATATGGAGAGAGAGGAGCAGTTATACTAGTTAGCTCCTTTCAATGAGCTAGTTTGGTTGTTAGTCGATGCAGTCAGTCAGTAGTGTGGAGGGAGGGCTAACTACCTATTACATTACATTACATTACATTGCTATAGAAAACTTGGTACAATAAAAGTGTTGTAACATTTTATAGTCAGTTATATCGTAGTCAAGTCAATCGAAATGGTTTGTGTCTTTGTTATGGATTTTTGAGTTTGGACAATGAGTCAATCACTCAACAGTTTGTTGCAGGAGACACGTTGTGTATCTTGCGAAATGATTACTGGTCATAATTTCAGTCTTTGTTGGTCAATACTTACAATTTGACCAACTGAAAGAAATCTATATTGGTATCCAAACCATCATGATTTCTGAAAGACTTTTGAGAAAGTGTTGTTTAAAGTCTTTGTACGACTTGAAATAATATTTTTCAAAAATTTAAGTTCTATTATATCAAAGGGCTATAAAAGCACGATTGAAAGCAAATACTTTGACATAAAAACCCAGCTTCAACATTGTAAAGGAATGGAACGGACTAACAATTCCATTTTTCTATATGAATACCATACAATAAGAGTGTTGTAAGATTTTATATTCATACTGTAGAAGTAAATATATGTGTGTTGAAATAATAAATTGGAAGCGAATAAATGTGGAATTAGACAGGAGTAAAGTAAAGAAGCAGCAACGTGGAATGGGAGAGGATATTCATTCTATTGTGGATGAACGGACATTGTTAGGTTTGAACCAACCTTATATATATAACATTAATACATATATTATAATATAATATATGTATTAGATTTATGTATTTGGGTTACACTTTAGGTATATCATCAACATTTTACAAGTACACGGAGAATAATTTTGGTAAGATTCTTATCTTTGTTATTATTATGATGACTCGCCCAGACATCAAGAATAGGATATGATAGGGTAAAATCTACCAGTAAAGTCAATTTATTCGCATTTTAAATTGTTAGAGATAGAAGAAAATAAGAAATCAAAGAAATTTTAGTTTTTAAAAAGTAAAATTTTTTATAAAATCTTAAGATTAATCCTAATTTCACATCTGTGAAATAATCTACGAAATATCGTGGAAGTTTTAGACTAGAAACTATGTGTTTGGCTTCATGAATTAAGAAGTAAGCGGCTATGCTTCAGTAAATTTGCCATGGTTACTACTATAAAGCTTTTTTAACTACTGGCGATTGTAGATGTATTGAATTTCTGCACCGTTTCTGAAACTAGTGCATTTGTGTCCTAAAGCTATGACCAGTTTTACATCTAAATAATATGAAGTTATATTTAAAATAAACTTAAACAACCTCCACTTCCCTCCCCAAACCTCCTCCAAATTAAATATGCACATAAAGTTACTTATTTTGATGTTTTATTACTTGAAGTATAGATCATAAATTTAGTACAAATAGATTTAATACAATAATCTTCAAAATTGTGGAGCTCACATTATCCAAAAGAGACTGACATTTATACCAGCATTTCGATTTTCACTTAAAGTATGACCTTCTTATTGTTTTTCAAATAGGTATTCCAAACAAAGCGTACTTCAAACAGTATTTAAAACATTTTTTTTTGTAATCTTATAAAAATTTCGAGTTAAAAAATGGACACGTACACAAGTAAATGAAGATTTAAATTCGTCTAATATTTGTAACAGCAAAGTCTTCTGTTTTTTAATAATTTAAAAATATATGACATGTTTCATCTAATTTAAACATTTTTAAACTGTAATATTTTTTATAGGTATAAATTATTTTCTAATAAATAAATAAATACTATATTTACCAATAAAATAATTCCTTTAACCGATCCAGTACCTTTTATTATGATGACCTCTTGATCTATGTAGACAACAAGTATAGAATGATCATAACTTTTTGAATACATTGTATTTATACATATAATATATTGATTGCTTACAATAATTTTGGTTTGAATAAAGATTTATGTAAATCAGACTGCATCAGCATTGTATCTATCTAACTCTAAGTATAGTAAGTAGTATAATGTTTAATAACAAATAGTTAAGTACACATGTACCTGTATGATGATGATGATGATGATACGTAACGTAACATTTGAATGACATACGTATAATAAAAGACGGACATAAAACATACTAGTATGGTATTAATCAGGCATTATATTTTACATATATTTATTAAGTATCTATGAATGGCTACATAACACTCATGTATTCTAATGTATTCCTACTTAGAGAATGAATACACACGATGGACATGTAGGAATTATAGCTTAGGCAAATTATTATTTTACATATCTATACAGTATGTTCCAAAAGTTGTTGGTCAATGTTGGCATATCGAATATACAGTAAAATTAACGAAATTTTTAAAAAATTAGTACCTTGCGTTTGATCAAGTAGAACAAAATATTTTGTATTTTTATAAATACGTATTTCGACTACAAAGTAGCCATCATTAGTATGAATTAGCTAGTCGTAATGGTTCTCTGAGGATGTTACTCATTGCTTATTTAGTGACGGTTTGAACCAAAACATCACCTCAGAGAATCATTACAATAAAATACAAAATAATTTGATGTAGGAAATTGGGGAAAAAAAATCGAAATTTATTTGAAATAAAATTCTTTATTCGATTTTCAAGTTTTTTACAGAATCGTAAAATTCATATAAATTGTAAAAGCACGTTTTTTGATGATATGTTTACACAAATACATTAATTTGTATTCCAAAATATTCTTATTTTAAGCAGTACAAAGTTTGCTTAAATATGTTGCTATACTAATATCGATATTGGTAGATGCCGAACTTCTTCCCTTCCTACTAAATACCTATTGATTAGTCTTACTGTCCAAATCCATACATCAATAATAAAATAAACAACTAAACAGAAGCATTAATTACATTCATTGTATTGTTTTGTATTGTTTTTAATATAATTAAAAATATAAAAATAATTCAAAAATGTAAATAATTTAATTGAAAAGTAAAATTATACTTTTATCAAAAATTTTTTATATATTTTTATTTATTATTGAACTTTAAAATAAAAAAATATATAAAAATTATATATTAAATGAGATTTTAATTTATTTTGTGAATTAAAAAAAATTATATCATCATATACAGATTTTATTTTATTTTAATAAATATAAATTCAGTTCAATAAATTTATTTTTATTTTTTTAATAAGTGTAAATACTAACTAATTGTTTTAATTATTTAAATACTCTGTATTAGAATTAGAGTTTGGTTTTATAATTATAATTTAATTATCGTCAAGAGGATATCGAATTATCGTAAAAATAAATTTATTTTCTAGTTTAGCATGGAAAAATTATTTCAAGATGATAAAAGAACGTGGAAAATTAAAGCATTTTCCTGAAAAAAGACAAAACTCTGAACATAGGATCTGCTCAATATTATTCTTAGTGACTTTCCATCTAAAGTCTAACCATGCAAATAATTATAAAAAATATAATTTTTTTAAAATAATTATGATAATATAAAAAATAAGTAATTAAATTACAAAATATGTATCAAAAAATATTAACACATCATTAAAAAATTATACAGAATAGTTACAAATAGAGGTGATGGGGGGGGGGGTATTATTGAATTGAATATTTATATATATAGATAGTGATGAAAAATAATAAAAAGGCTTCAAGCTAATTTTCACACACAAAAATTAACATATTGATCAACACAAATTATGTGTTGTGAAAAACTGGAAAAATATCTGCATATTTTATTTATTAAAAAATTATTATTTATTCGATTAAAAATATTTATTCAATTTTCAATTTGGTGGTCGGTCTACTCTTCTGCAACCGGAAATGAGAATGAGCATGTAGCTCAAATCAAATCAAATCAGAAAATAATATGTATGTTATATAAATATATGATTTTAGTGTGAACACGTTATAATGGATGGATATGGTTACAATCCATTTAAAAGGCACCTCTACACACACCTCAACTCTCATCTCACTATGGTTTTTTATTATTTTAAACTATTTTACATTATTTATGGGAAAAAGACAAAAAAACATTGGTCAATTTTTTATCAACTTCACTTTGAGTACAGCAATTTAAAAAATCAGTTTAATTTAAATTTATGCAGGAAATGCTCTGAAACGAAAAAAATAAGGTAAACGTGGGAGCGACAAGAAACCACGTGGCTTTGTCAAGATCGTGTAGGAATTAGTTAAAGTAAGTTTTTTTTTTTTAATTTTTGCTGAAAATGCTCTGAAACGAAAAAAAAGTTAAACCGGGTAGCGACATGAAACCACGTGGCTCTGTTAAGACGACGTAAGGATTAGCTGTATCATTTTCTTCATATGTCTTTCTAGAAATAGTGACCCTTTTTAATCAAAATTTTTATAGCAATGAAAAATATAACAATGAAAATTCAGCTTCACAGGTAAATCAAACCACGCACGGCTACATGAAACGATGCTTAAGAGATTACAATTGAACCATGTACTTTATGAATGACGCCTAGTCATCTTCATAAATCACCTTAGTCTAAGAGCTTAAACGAGCTTTCTCATTTCTTTGCCCTATCCCAAGTATTTAGTACATGGAAGTTAAATGTAATGAGTAATTGAATTACCTAATCCTTGAACAAAAACAAAAACCAGTAAATAAACAATTGTTTTTAATGTTTATTTGTTTTTATGTGGGTGGTATTACGAGCAGCGTAACGCTTCTTACCACAGTCATGAATGAGTTAGATTTAACCTAGAACATGAAAAAGTTATGTCTGTCTATGTTATGTATAGATAGACTGGAGCTAGAGCTAGTTTGTTATACCTAGCTAGCTTTAAGTATGACTTTGAATGAAGTGTGTACAAGAGATATTAAACTTCACTATAAGGTGGATTGTAATCCACTACATAGTTGTACATACTATTGAATATAGGGCGGCCTTCTTTAATAATACAATTAGAAATTAACATTTAATTCTCTCAAAATATACTTTTACTAATATATATTGTTATTACCTATATATATGTTTAGTAGCTAAACTTCAGCTTTAATCCGTACATAGCACTTCCATGGTTCTTCCAGATTATTTCTTCTCACGGCTAAAATTGCTGTTTAAATAATTTCTTATTATACGTTAACGTCATTTATACAAATAGCATGTCGGTCTATTTTTATAAAAAGTATTCAAATCAAGTTTTGCTTCATGAAGAAAGTACGAGCTTCAGAAATGCATTTTAGAACAAACCTAATGAAGATCTCCAAGTAGTATCTTTCCGTTTCTCGATAAAAGAAATTATTGGATTTGGTAATCAACTATCTCAAATACTTGAATTCTGTTACACGTTTTAATTAAATCCATTTCATAGAACTAAGTAATAATTTGGTGTGTCTGTGTGTGTGTGTGACAGCCTGTACACAATGTATGTGTAACAGTGAATGATACAGTGTGTTGATGCGATCAACTTTATATTAGTTTTTCCCACGTGACATGAAAACCGGATAACTTGCCAACATAATAATAAACACATACGACACTAAATGTGATGCAACCCCGAA
Source organism: Chrysopa pallens (assembly GCA_020423425.1). NCBI lineage: Eukaryota > Metazoa > Arthropoda > Insecta > Neuroptera > Chrysopidae > Chrysopa > Chrysopa pallens. The sequence goes on from JAEMTY010000460.1 coordinate 22,920, forward strand.
TACAATGTAAAATGTAGTGTAATGCAATGCAATGCAATGCGACTACACAGAGTTACGAATGTAAGCAGCAACGAGAAGAAGAACAACTAAAGCTGTCAGCACCAACACGACCACGTTTGGAGTGCGAACGAATACCAAGTTATGTATGGTGTTTTATTTTATTTTATTTACCTTTGTTCTTTTTTTTATAAAGTCTCTCAAACTGTGTTTGCTGTTACTTAATATGGTATACAAAGAACTTTTTGAAGTTATACTTCTTTAGGCGCGTTATCAAAAAATTGATGAGAGTGCAATTTTACGATGCGTGTGAATCACCATCACACAAAATTCACAGCTATATTATTAACTTCAAAAAAAATATTTATTAACTACAAATCAAGCTAGGAGTGATCACCGTAATCACCAACTTTGACCGAATTATCCTATATGTTTTCTTTAAATAGAGACAAAAAAGCATTATTTTTAAGGTTCAGTATTCATTTGAGTCTTAATCAAAGTGCATTGAAGAGGCGAAATTCGTTCATTTTTAAGAAAATCTGATTATAATTAAACCTTCTTATAAAAACATGTTTAAAATTAATAATAACGTACAAGACAGTGTGATTCATTATGAATGAAGTAACTGTTGATGTTGGTTTATGTTGATTGTTAAATGTATAAATTTTTATCATGTGTTGATTTATAACACAATCTAATAAACTTTATTTACGTATAAATACAAATGCATAATCGAAGCCCGAAATACAGTTTATCCATTTTTGAATTTAGAATTTAGGAAAGAGCGATCCACTTTACTATTCGAAATCGGTATTAATTAAAACTCTGCAAGCTAAAACAGATATCTTAAGCGGGGGATTGTCTAAGTTTTCCTTGACAATTTGGAACTGTGACATTATTTGTACCACTTTTTAAACTGTCAAATTTCTTGGCTATTTGAAAGCTATATAATATTTTGTACAATGGCCAAATCTGAATAAATTTTTCCAAATTTCCTACTTTGATTATATATATATATATATATATATATATATATATATATATATATATATATATATATATATATATATATATATATATGTATATATATATATATATATATATATATATATATATATATATATATATATATATATATATATATATAATGTTCGGTACAGTCAGTATAATAATATAATAAAAACACTATTTCATTATAATTTTTCAATCCTTTTCATAATGATAAAACTATACGCTATGGTTTGGATTTTTTTTCTATTATCATTTTTATATTCTCATTCGTAACAACTTACTTTTTGCTCTTTCGCAGCGACACAATCAGTTTTGTATTTATTGTTTGTTTGTTTTTCAACGTTTTTTTTTTCTATTTCTCCACCCGAACCTCTTGGTGGTGTTTTTGTATTTATTGTCATTTTAAGTTGATAAAAATAAATACACATACGATGTGTCCGTTTTTATATTTTAAATACATATAAGGGTTCAGACATTATCTATAATTTAAATAAAACGATGGTTTACTACACTGGTGGCTAGGTTATGATTTAAAAATTAATTTATTAAGTGGGGTAACAATGATCAATTGCAAGTGATTCTATAGTTCATTAGTCATTACTAACATTCAATTCATTTTCAAAAATTTTATCAAACCTAATTCAACTTTCTTAGGAAGGAAATTATTATCCTACTTTTACTATGTTAAGTCGCGTTAGGTTGAGACAGCATAGTTATCGCGATGCCATCTAAAATCTCGATCCAGGGACCAATATTTCAAGCGGTATCTAAAAAATTTGGCCACCCAATCGTTACATAAATGTTATTTTTGGATTTTCTACCATCTTCGTTATTCTAGAACATTTTTTGGCGATTTTAAGGTTTGCCCCACATTCATAAATTCACGTAATGTAATTATTTAAAGCTCATTTTTATTCTAAATTCATAATCCGCGACATTAAAACAATTTTGAGTAGCACGTTAAGATGGGTTAGGTTAGGTTCAAGATTAGATGTATATTTTTTACCATATTGCCTGAAATTCGATCCGAGGGCCAATATTCCGGTCATATTTCAAGCGGTATTTCATAAACT
>JAEMTY010000461.1:0-25000 GCA_020423425.1 Chrysopa pallens
TGCAATTGGTATATAGTCTGATACTACATATATTATACTACATTAAATGTTACATCTCTCTACTTATGTAGTATGTATATATATATACTATTGTATACAGGGTGGCACACGTTCATACTTAAATACACAAAACCAAAGACAATAATTTATGTTTGTTCATAGTGATTCTCAAAATTTGTTTTTAACTTCTCTATAGTATAAAAAAAAATTTACAAAAAGTATACAGTGGTTTTAAAAGTTTCTGGCACCTAGATTCATACATAGAAGCAAGTGGCTCTCAAGATGCATTAAACTTTGCCTTGTCTATCACAATTAACTGCAGTTTAATTATTAGAATTGATTAATAATGTTTGATATTGATTTTTCAAAACTTACCAGCTAAATAAACCTAAGGCGTTAAGCATTATAAAGCGTTTGGCTTCTTTTGATAATATCTCATGGATTAATACAAAGAAATTGACTCTGTTTGTAAAGGTTTTTTATAGTTTGATTCCTCTCTTAAGTTTAGATCCATGACATAAATATCTCATGTAGTTGGTTAATTAAACATTAAAATAATGATGTGGATGAATTCTGTTATGTCGTATCACAGTGATATAAATTCTTTATAATATTTATAATAATTTTTATTATCAGTACTGTTATCAATTTTGGCTCCTAACGTTAAAATTATGCTGTGAAGAAAAGTCAAAGTTATTCATATGATTTTAAATCCATGATTAAAAGATTCTAATACCGATTAAAACCCCTATGAATCAAATATTTTGGGTATGTACGCTGAAATTATAAAATATTACATGAATGAATGATTTGAATTGATTTATTTTGATGTAGAACCATTCGGTATTACAAGAGAATATTAATAGTCAGAAGATGGATTCTATGACTCTCACTATGTAGAAGGTTGCACATACATTTATGTTGTCCATCTAAACTAAACTAAATTCACCCCAAACCCCCGCCCATGTCTCTTGATGATTGGATTGGGTTCGTAGGTCCATTCTCAATTCTACTACATATACTAAACATAACATTATATATATATATTATATGTATCAAATAAAGATAACAAATGTATATTAAACAAAGATAGATAGAATTAGAAGCTTAGTTTTCTACTACTAAAATTCAAGTTTCAGTTTAATATCAATGTTTGTAAATGTTCTATAGATTGTTCTACGAACGCTACTAATTCGTATTTGGTGTTTGTTCTATATAGAATGAATTCAAAATCATTCAATAATTCATAAAATAAAGAAATAATCATAAAAATGCTTATAACTACTAAAGTTATATAGTGACTACAGTAAGTATATAATATTAAATCTATACAATAACAGTACACAGCAATCTTAGATGATCACCCATCCATGTACTGACTGTGTCTGTTGTTGCTTAACTGTTGGTGATCGATTGATAATTACGTTACGTCAGTGGGGGGGGGGGTCTTTTTTAAATAGCTACCATTTTTTGTGTAAAAATAACTGATAGATTTCCTTTGCTAAGACTTCTTCAAATTCTTAATTAAATGTGTAAATACAAAAATTTATTAAAATTACCAAAGATTGCAGTATTTAAGGAGTGAATCAATTCACCAGAACATTAAGTCTTCATATTTATATTAAATTAACTTCAAAATTATATAAAAGGAAATAAACTTTATAACCACTTATATATAAATATTTCTGGATGGACTTCCCTAATAAAGGATGCGACCATGATTGAGGAAATAGAGAAGAAGGGGAAGGGAGTAGTTACATACATAGAACGTAAAGCTTAGATTGTGCTAGTGAACAAGTTTGGAATGAGACATAAAGTAGATATTATAAAATAGTAAATGCAGTGTAAAACCAATCTTGTACAATCAGTCAGATAGATCATTGTATTCTGGATTCTGGGATGCTGTCTGTTTACGTTTGCTATGTACAGGATGATTTATTAATGTTTTTAGAATTATCAAATTAGTGTATTCAATATAAATATTTAATTTATATATAAAATATTAGTAACAATTAATATGAAATTATAATTATGTACATGGCATCTTCAAGAACGGGGGGGGGCGATCAATAATGACTAATAAAGTTCACGTTTAATCTCAAAACATATAATTTTATATGAAAAACAATCACATGAAATAATTAATAATAAGATAAATGGCTAAACTTGCTGGTAACAACCTATATTATATATTAAATGATCCAACTAAGTGAGTTGTTAGTTGATCTTTAATTAGTTTACAAATTAACAAAAAAAAAAAAAAAAAAAATTATAACAAATGTAATTTTGTTATTTATTATAGAATTATGATGTTAAATTGTTAATTGAATTCAATTAAACAACTATTATTAATTTATTAATGATCAACTTAATCATAAATACCAATGTGTTAGTTTTTGTGTAATACATCAAACAACTCGTGTTAGGTATGATCGCTTAGAGCTTTGCCAATTACTTTCTGTGGTTTTATCAATGTTGTGAAACCAAATTTATTATGTGATTCCTTCATTTGTTTTACTATTCAATATAAAAGGAATTCTATAAGGAGCCTTAGAAGTGGTTAATGAGGAGTTTTTAAATAAATTAAGAGGTATAGTAAGCAACAACTACCGATTGAGTACAGATCAAATAAGAAAAGACCCATTTGACAATATAGACTGGAAATAGTGGGTTCGAATCCAGAATGCAACAGTAAATGTGAAATATCAAAACAATTTTGTAGATTACCTGTCACATGTGTAACATAACACTGTATATACTATAGATATACGAGATCAGTGTGGCAAGACAGATTGTGCACAGTCACTTGATATATATACATCATTTAGCGTGGGGATGTGTAGCCACGGCCTTTATCGCCACGCCAACATTCAAGTTTACCCTCACATATAGATGTTTCAAATCAAAACACAATTTTTAAGAATTATTCTCATACTTATGGTTCTATAGGTAACAATTAATAAGTATTATTTATAGTCAGGTGCATTCAATAATTTTGATATCAGGTATTATAACACTATTCATCATCATAATATGTATAAAGTTCATAATAATATTTGTATAACCTTGATCAAATCTAAATTATATTATTTTTAATTAAATTTTATATATTGTATTTTATATATATATATATATATCATTATTATATGTAATTATTAATAATTTAATAAATTTAATAATATTTATTGATTCTTATCATTAAATGTACAAAAAAATAATACACTATTATTAAATTAATGAAATTAAATTCATTTTTATCTAAGTTCATTGATTATTTCATGTTTTTAATATTCTTACAATATCTTCAAGTCTTCTAAATAATAATATTGTTGGTGTCTTAATAAGACTCTTAAAGTCATATATATAAGACTTCTGCACTTCACAATTTCAAGTAATTCTAGAACAATTGAGATTATATTTTGAGTGCCAATTTGTAAAATGAGCATGACATGAGTAATGTCACTAAATAATTAGAGTCAAGTGCATGTAATACTAATTTATGAATAATTTTCTAACACTTAGAAATTGCATGCAGAAGTATTCTAGAAAATATGGCATTGGTAGAAAACGAAAAAATGTATGTATCAAATGAGATGCTTTCTTACACAATAAAAATGAATATTTCTATTTATTTTTTATACTATTTAATTTCGTTAATTCCCTTGATTATCCCTAACATTTCTCTTCGTCATTAGAAGAACAGTTATTGAAGGTATATTTCTTTAAGTGCGTTTTGTAAAAATGATGAAATTTTAAGATACGTGTGCATTACCGTCACACAAAATTGACAGGTTGAAGCTGTTTTTATGATTTATGTTACATTGAATGTAACATATGTTAACCTTTTTTTTTCAAAATGATGTTCCAAATTGACTCACCTATTAGTATTATATTAATGTTGATAAATATAATTAGACTGCTTGCTACCAACTGACTTGTTATATTGCATTGGTATCGTTTGCTATTTAGTAGTATAGTTCGGGAGTTAGCGTTGTAAATGACAATTATTTTAAGTCACTCATATCAGCAGGCTCAGAATGGGTAGACGGTCGGAATAAAAATTTCTACTTTGTAGCCATGCAATCTCCATCTAAGGCAATCAAATATCATATTCAGCTGACAATTATTCCTCCATTAAATATTCTGCTGACTATTTTTTTATTTAATACATTATTCAAAATACCTCTAATATATTTTATTATTCCTCCACCTTGGGTACGCCTGCTGAACCACCATACGATTATCAATTCCATAAAAACTTAAAACACTAAAATCGAAAATTGTTGGGCCTGAATGCACCATGAAAAATGCAAAGCTACCTCCCGAACTATTAGTATAGTATAAGGTTCGTATATATAATCTATAATTAAATGATATAAAATATTATATATATAAACTTATTATTTATTATAAATTATTACTATTACTAGACATATTTATATATAGTTATAAGTTAGATCCAACAGACAGTTTACTTTTGACTACCTAAACCATTCTCTCGATGTAATTTCTAGTAGCTAATAATTAAGGATTATTATTAAAATTATTATTATCAATATCTATATCTATATATACAATATCATATTAGTCATCGGTATTATTTGTTGAGGGGTTTTAAGTAAGTAAGTAAGTATACAAAAATATTGTACATACAAAATGAAAGTCATTAAGTAGGAGATACGTAAACTAATAGAATTTTTATTTAAGAATTACAAAGAAAATTACTGATTAATTTTAAAAAAAACATATTACACTATAAGCCAGTCGCGTTGCGTAGCGTCATGTTGTCAATTTGCGATGACCCATTTAATTTTTGCATGTTAAAGTAATCGCCCAGTGCCATGTCGTGTCGCGCTGCAATATACCCCAGACCTAATTGAAAGTACTCAAATTTCGCACTAGTTCCCAGTCTATGAATATTGATCAATATAAAATAACATTGGGTCGTGTATTTGATAAGACTTTTATATCTATAATTCTTAAAATATAAATTGACACACTGTATATAATTAAATGGATACAGTATTGTAGGTACAAGTGAATGTTAAGTGTAGACAGTTACAGTTACAATTTTACAGTACCCTGTAAGTCTAGTTGATAGTAAAACTAATTTATTAGATGAAGCATGTTATTTTAAATTAGATGTAGATTTTCATTCGTCTCTAATAATTAAAATGTTTCATGAAATGTATCACATGAACTACTGCATGAAACTACAAATACCAACAACTTACAAATTACAATTACATTTACATTTACACTTATTATTACACAAGTATACCAATTAGATATCTTTGTTTACAAAGTATTTCAAAAGTTTGTTCATTTGAAAATATATACAAATTTAAGGTGACACATTTGATATTGGAGGTGAACTATTTAAGATTTGCATTTAGGATTAAATTTTCAAATTATTCCAATTCCTAATCTTGGTACCATCAATTTATCATATTAATTACAAATAACTAGACATTTTTAGCAAATTTTAGGACCTCCACAAATGAGAAAAATCTTGTTATACCAATCATTATTAAACCGTTTACAAAATTTTAGGAGTTTTTCAAAATGATATGATATTTTTATGGACACCCAAACTAAACGATATTAGAATTGATTCTACTAAATCAATAAATTTAGATTATTTTGAGAATTCTAGTAAAATAAATTAGTTGTCATCCAATATAATAATTATATGTTTGTAATACCTTCAACGTCTATATCAAATCAATCGATCAATATCAAAATTAAGTGAACTCATTAAGCTGAATATACAACACACAACATTACAGAATAGAGAAGTTATATATGCTTTCTATAAGAGAGAACATGATAAGATGATACTACATACATAAACAATACTTATTTATTTGTCAGTCTACATTTGTATTTAAGTCTGTGTGTTTGTTGATCTATTTGTTTGTTTGTTTATGTTCAGGGCTAAAAGTGAAGAAGGTCTAATTTCAAATACATCATTATTATTATTATCTAAAGGTTTATTGTACTTGTATTGTATATAAGGTTCTACTCAAAAGGTCAATTACAGTTAGTACTGTTATTGACATACTCAATGGAATATATACTTTGTCTCATCAAAATTTTTACTTTACGAATAATATATCAAGAGCAGTATATGAAACACCTGTTTTGAAAAATTCGAAAATACTCCAAATTAAATTTCAAAAATACCTTTTATTAAATTATTAAAAATTATCCTGAAAAAACTGGACCTGATCAAAATGCCATTAAATAAGAGGAAGCCTTCTTTGGTCAAATTTTACACCCAACCGGTTTCAAGAAAAACTGCTTTACCTTCTCAAACAAATCTAAATCATTCAAAGGATCGATTTAAAACTGTAAAACTTAGTTTCTAAGACCCCAAATCAAATTACTTTTGTTATTATGTACACAATATATTTACTATAAATATGAATTATAATTTTTTTATTTTTTATAGGTTATGTCCATTTAATTTTGTTTACATTATGAACTGATCGTCATGGTTACAAGTTCATAATTATATGCTAATAAATTATTATACAGGTTGATCTAAGTAATTATAGCGATTACATTTTAAGAGAAAATATTTATCTGAGGGAAGAACTATAATCACGTTAGTTCTAGATCTAGAATTTTAGCTACGTAATACATAGAAACGCATTTTTACTAAAAAAAACTGTGAACAAAGCTCTAAAAGCTCAATATTTTAGGGGTATCTAGCTTACGATTTTCGTTAATTTATTAATATATTTAAGACTTTGTATTTTTTATGACATTTGCTTATAGGACTATTTTAATAGTGAAAGAACGAAGTAATTTAATGCTACATAATATGTTTATTAAGTTGTATTTCTTGACTACTGTCTTGTCGTAATTTATCAAACACTCTGTATATAATATTTGATATAATTTCTAAATTAATATAAAATTCAGTACCTACCAGCATAAAGGAGTCTAATAATATCAGACTTAAATATAATTATAATTATGATTGGATAGACAAATAGCAATAAATAAATAATAATTTTATATCAAATATAATGAACTTGGTAATATTTTGTAATTTATTTTAAGTAAATCATTTTTATAGTCCTTGTACATACAAACCAGATATCATTTTAGTCCTTACGTTATTGTTGTAATTAACAACCTAAGTGATATAAGAGATTGGATTATTAAGGGTTTGCGGGTTTTTTGGCCCTTATATTCAATATATGATTAAACTATCCAAATAATATACGGGGTCAAGTTAGTACGAGTCTGTGGATTTCTTAGTCCCACCATTAAACGTATGACAAAACTACCCAGCTGATTGCATCATTCAAACACAGTTGTTTTAGCTCTTAGTTGATTTTGTGTCGAATTGTTTTGGTCCAAGTGGTTTTTGCACCGAGTGGTTCAAATTGTTTTAGCCAAGTTGAATGTCCTACTCCATTTTTGAGTATCATTATATATCGCCAGGCGTCTGGACTATTTAGTACTTGTTAAGTGTATTATAATACATGGAAACTATAATATCAATTTAATTGCATTGTATTGAATATTGAATGTACAATGTATTGTTGACAGGCCACTGAACCACGTGGATCAGTCAAAAATGAGGTTAAATTATTAGTTTAAAAATTAAGAAGAGAGCGGTGATGGAGTCACGCTTATTTATATTGTTTTACACTTCATGGCTTGGTCATTACAAAGCCTACACACTCCATGCGAGGAGGAAGAGTATCATAAAAGACTACGTTAGACTACCAGAAAAGAGGAAAGGAAACTACAGAAGCTAAAATTGAACCACAGTAGCTTGTAAATTGTTTAATTATCAACTTTTTATAGGAGCTACAATACTTTTAGTGTTTAGATGCCGGATTCCCTCATATTTCGGGATTCCCGTTTATTGTATATGATCTTACAAAACTACAAAAGTAGTCCAACCCCCAATCGAAGCCTTAACAAACTTCGTTTTTCGACTGCTTTAAACAATGTCGTCCAGTCTCTTTCAACTAGTTTTCTCATATCATATTACTATAATGATATAGTTCCAACGTATATTTCAGTACATAAACAGCCTTACATTCCACCCCATCTCACCTCAGCCCCTAAACCCATCATCATTACCTGCTAGACTTGTTCTAATAATAATATTATTATTTATGATTACAGTTTTTTTCTGTTTTGTTTTGCTCGTAATAATAATTTCAATACTAATGAACTTATTTTTAATAATTTTTTAGTATTTAAATAAATTATGTTTTTATAAAATTAGCAATCATATTTTCATAATTTGTTTCAGGTGAGTCATTATGATTTCAAGTTTTACCAAATACGAAAGTAAATTTATGAGTAAGTTAATAATTTTATTACTTTAAATTCGATAATTTGTTTAAAATAAACATAAGATTGGTTCACATTTTAGAATTGATTTGTATTAATTTGTGTAACTCATCATCTCTTGCAATGAATAAACAGAATTTCAAAACGTATTGGAACCAACCCCTTTACCAATACAAAACTGCCCGATCATTCGAAAAGGCATACTTGAAATAATTTTAAACTGACATACAAAATTTTAACGAACTAATAAATTTTACAATTACTGTCGTGGTCACCGCAATTAAATTAGCGTAAAAGTTTAATAAAATTTATTTAACCAAATCTCTTAACATTGATCCCAAAATGCTCTCTAGCATGATCAGTAATTGCTCCATTGATTAGGTAATTATTTAATTAATTATTTGCAATTTGATTGAGAAGAAATTGTCTTTATCATAAAACCAGTATACAGAGAATATTTAAAAAAAAAAATTGTGAGCCGTCACGGGACGGGGTCTGGTAGATGTGAAACTGCCAGGGACACTGGTGTGGCTTATATTGCCTCGCCAACAATCAAGTTTACCCTCGCCTATAGATGTTTCACATAAAGAAAACACCTTCGATTAAGAAACCAAACCATAACCAATTCGAATAATAAATGTAATTCACACGTAGCACGTAGCACGTATGTATTTATTATTATTGTCAGTTCATTAACACTCAAATGTTTAATCGTCTTTGATTATGATAGCGGAGAAGAAGAGGTGCGATAGATAGCAGGAGTAACTAACTGTGTACAAACATAGTTGTTACAAAATCAGTGAAAGTGGTGTTGTTGAGGTATTAAGATGGGTAACTTTTATGTAGTAATATTTCTAATACCAACATAACAGTTATATATAAAACAACCACATTCACTCACTCAGTGCTACCACCAATAAAACCAGCAACAGCATCTATACAACGTAACGGTTACAGTTACACCACCGTTATACTACGAACTATCTACGTTTGTTTAGTTAGACAACACCGTCAGGCGAATGGGAACGGATGGACAGACTCACTCACAGCATGACTACCTGACTGGCTTAGCATAGAATGTTTATTTTTAAACAAGATAGTAAATTATTATACATTGAATCATTTAGTCTTTTATAGAAAAAGTTTTTGAAGGGCAAACTATTTAAAGTTTTTATTGCATTCAAAAGTTTAAAAAATTAGTTTTGATAACATCTACCTTCATACGATGGCGGGGCAAGACCTAAATTTGGTATGGCCAACATACATTTCGTCGAGCACTCTGGAGTCGAGAGAAATATCAAGTCTTAAGATAAATTTTGGTAATTTTGTAGCATAATCTAAATACTTCTCGTGTAATTCAGTTTATATTCAATATTTACCTCAAATTACAATATTTCCGAAGCTAAAAATGTTTCCTAACTCATTGTACTTCTTAATGAACTTGACTAGAGATGACTAGCTTCCCAGATATCAATCATAATTTGTATGAAATATTGATCTTCCGGTCAAGTTTCAAGCGATGTTTCTTCAAATCATTATTTTGATTTTTTTTTTGAAATTATACACTTAAATTTACACTTATGAACTTAATTTTATTAAAATCAGACCCTAAAAATTTTGGTATTTTCTTACAATAGTTTTGTCTCCGATTTCGATAACATTATGTTGTTCATAATAGTATAAAATTGACTCGTAAAATTCAAAAGTAACATCTATTTTAACAAATGGCTTCTTAGTTTTTGAGATATCGCTTGAAATCCGATCCAGAAGTCAATATTTCATATAAATTTCAAGCGATATCTTGCAAATTTATCATTAAATAAGTATTATTTTCAATTAAAGCAGTATTTTTTTGGTGATTTTTAAGACTCTATTTAGCATCACAAGAACTGTTTAAACTAAGAATTTATTTAAGCCAATAAAAAAGTACTGAAATAGCCTTGATATTTGTGGAGCTTATTTAAATTCACCTAATCAGTAATTTTTTCTTTCTATAATGAAAATTTATAGAACTTATAGATGATTTTTCAAAAATGCCATCTAGAAAGTCATCGTTCCCTTAACAAATTTGCAAACAATGTATTTCTCAATTAAAGCCTTCTCTTTAAAACAACGCACAATGTATTTTAAATCAATTGAACATTTCGTAACAAGTATTAATCAAAATATTTAAATTAGTTTCACACCTCACACACCCACACAGTATCAGTCTGTGTGCAATGAGTCAGTCTGTAAACCACCCTCCTCTGATTACAGCGAGAAGAACCCTTTTATTTAAATATATATAAAAAAATTTATAAAAAAACTAAAACTACACACCCAATATTTTTTAACACATTTTGCTATTAGTTAATTTATAATTTCCTATTATTTTAAATTAAAAAACAGTAAAAAAAAAACGAAATTAATTTAAAACACAAAAAAAAGTTATAAAAAAAAATAGAGGAGTATGGGGTTAGTATTAGGTGGTAAAAATAGAGTAGAGATGGGTATTTGGGTGAGATGGTTGGTTCATTCATTCATTCACATTGATGGTGGGTGTGAGATACAAAACAGTACTCTCTCATTATTTACAAATATATAGATTTATCACCCTTTCTCTATGTAATCAATTGCATTGCTGTTGCACAACTAACTCACACTTAATACGTCTGTGTCTGTGTTTTGCCACCATGCTGTTAGGCGGAAAACAAAGCATCATTTTTTTTTTAAAACTATCTGAAAGAAAGTCACAGTAGCTATTCTATGAAAAAACTGAAATATAATCGTCGGCTTCATTTTGAGAGGCTACTGTACCTCGTTTATAAAATTTGGTTTTAATAACTGTGTGCCAAATGATCTTTTGCGGACTTTTATTAAAATACATAATTAGTAACAATTGAATCGCATTTTTAACAATGTCATTTCAGTCTCATATTTTCCAAATGACACATGCCGTCAATTTTTTATTATTCTTAATTTTCAAATCCTAATATTAATTAAAAAACAAGGCTTCCAAGACTCTAGATATGACCGACGATCCCACCACCAAAGATCAACGAAAATATGCAATTTCGAAAAAAATGATTTATTCAAAAGTTAATGGCAAGTTTTCAATTTCACCTTCAAATTGATGTTCAAGGTTATTTGAACATTTTTACATTTTATTTTTGTTTTGGTTTTGAAATTAGAAGTTTGTGGGCTTGGATGTCCAAAAAGTGCTGTTGAATAATGACCTCGAAATTAGTAGTTTTGATTTTTGGAAAAGGGTTTCCTATTGAAGGAAAAAAACAAAATTGATCTTGAAACAAGCTAAAATAAATGTCACCTTTGAAACCCAAGATACTTTTTGTAACCAGCATAATTTCGTGAACTGATAAATTTACCCTTAAAAATATATTAAGAACACAATTAAAACGTAAAAAGGCTCTTTTGAACAAGCCTTTAGACAATAACTGAACTAAATCCCGGATACCAATCCAGAGTTGTTTCTAATGATCATCATCACCATGGCTTGATTTTTTTTTAAACATAAAATTTAAAACCATTCAACGAACGACACGAAAGTGGACACTGTTAGTGTAGGTATTTAAAAAAAAAAAACACAAAAAAATAGTATGTGAGGTTAGAGGCAGCACCAACTACATGCAATCACTAGGCCTAGTCAAGCCTATACCATCATCGAACTTGTTGTGAGGTACTCGCAATACTCGCATACTGACTGGCCATCATGATTTCTACTTTCTCACACCTCATCTAGAATCATTCATAGATCTATCTCATCTATTCCATCATCCCGCAGATAGTATGAGAGAGATGGCATGATAATAAATTTATGTTGTAGGCTCTGCTCTATATTGTTAACTGTTTATCCGGATGGACCTAACATATCAGAGATAGAGAATCACAAGTATTGCATCCCCTATCCGTTCATAGTGCCCTTCTGCCCTGATGTTTGAATGCATCTCTAACTAGACATACATCATGCATCTCTGAATATATTCCTAAAAAACAAAAACATTGTGGTTCAGTTTAATTCACTACCAACGATCATTGCTTTGAGCATAACCTATAAATGAATTTACTTGCTCAGTCTGCTGAGAACGTTAAAGTATTTAAGTGTCTGGCCACTTTAAATTATGACCTGAAAGATTCAGTGTCCTGTGAGCTGTTTAGTCATTTTGTTCACACTATTATAAAACTCCCAAGGAAATATTTAGAGTCGAGTTAGCACGGTGTATTTGAAGAAAATGGAATGTTTACATCTTTATATTCATTTTGCGATTAAATTACATAGGGTCGATTAAACATACTCGTTAGCCCAGAGAATGTCTTGAAGTCAGAGTTAGTAAAGGTTCTCACTCTTGTAGGTGTGTCGTAATCTTGCCATTATAACAAGACAGAATTGTTTTTAACTGTCCTTATAATCGGAATATGTTTAATATTCTACTTCCATTCTGAGTGCTTCTTCAAATAAGCAAATTCCGGAGCAAAGATGGATATTTTTTGCTAGCCAATAGGTACTTTTAGTGTATGTAGTAGATACGTCAATTGATTCGAGTGAACTCTTGTGTATGGTCAAAGTGCAATACAATTTTACATAGAAAAAAATAAAAATTTACAAAAAAAAAAACTAAAAAAAATAAAGCTCTCACACAGACTATGTAGGTAATAATATATGTTTAAATGTCGAACAACATACGACAATCAAATACACGAATTGAACCAAACGAATCCAGACCAAACCAAACCATGTGTACACTAAAAGTGTCTCTGAAATGCACAGAACAAAACAAAATAAAAAAAAAAAAAATTAAAATCAAACTGCTTCAGGTTGATTTTTCATTATTTTAAAATTTAACTTTTCAAATACTTTTTGGTTTAGTTGAGAGCATTTTTTTATGTAAATGAGGGAAGATTTTTATTTTATTTTATTAAATTATGTTTTTTTTTACGGGTACTTCACCCTTCAATTTCTAAATGAACAGAAATACTGCTCAGGCTAGTTGAAATCTGATTTATGAATCCTCCTTAGAAATTGTCATGTGATTCAAATAGCTTTAATGAAAATTTTCAAGAGTTGACAGTTTCTTTTTATAGATTTAGGGATGTTGCACTGACAATCTTTAAATTGACGTGAAATATTTTGACAGGTGATTGATTAAACATTTCGTTTGTTCTACGTATGTGTATGTTTGTTCCGCTGTAATTATTGAACGATTTACACAATTTTGAAGAAACTGTTTACGAGTAGTTTTTGGAAATATACTCTTAAGGGAAAATTTCCAAAAATCTGAAATTATTTTCTAATTTTGCTCTTTTGAAAGTGCAGTTTTCTGTATATTTCTGACTGAAGTCTTTAGAATTCAGAGCTTTTTTCAGTTTTGTTTGATATGACATATAAAGCACTATACATTACAGTTTTGTACTTGCACTTGATCTTTTTCACATCCTGCGTTCTGATTGATTTGATTTGAAAGAGCAAATAATAAACATTGTCTCTGTTGTCTGCCAGCCAGCTTTATTATTATACTTATTATAATATATCACAATCTATCTCATTATCATTATTTTAATAAAAAGAAATTTAATACGATTATAAAAATATGTAACTGACTGACTGACTGACTTAGATTCTTTTTTAATAAATAAATAATTGAATAAAAATTCTTTAAAGCAATATCATTTATTTCATTTGTGTCTTTAGATTTATTATTTTATTATCTATGAATAATAATAAACTATTTTTATCAAGTTCAAATGATCAACACCTTTGGTAAGATTACAGATGCATTTAATAAGCATATCTGTCATATTAAAGTCTTACCAGAGAAAGCACTTTTATGGATTTCCATGTTTAGCTAGCATCAGAAGTCAAAAAAAATGTGACACAAGCGTGCGTCATAACCTAGTTATTCCATATAGAAAGTGGTGGAGTAATACACAAAGAACGGGCAAGGAATGGACATTAATCTTTGACATTTCTAGTAGCGTAAGGTGGGGAAGTGACAAACCACTCTCCACGTCTATTCAATCTATTTGTTTATTGACTTTGCGATATCAGAATTATTTCTAACCTTTCTTTTTGAGAAAATGGACAAAAACAAACTGCTTAGGGCACGTTATGAAAAAGTGATGAAATTTTAAAATGAACGCGCATCACCGTCACACAAAATTCACAGATTAAAGCTATCGTTATGATTTACGTTAACGCTTTATTGACTGCGTTGATTAGCCTTCTCCCGATCCTTTCATTATTTTAAAATTATACTTTTGAAACCACGCTTTTCAAAATTTCTGTGTCTAACCAAGTGACTACATTTTGATACTTAAGCAAAGAGTGTCATTGAAGTGATTGATGCCTAATCACTTGGGACAACATAAATTTTGACATTTACAAGAAGACAAAACTTAATTATCTGTAATCATTGATCAAATTTCTCCTGCACTTCAATGTTTCTTGTACAGTTCCAAAAATTAGTTTTAAATAAAATCAATATTTTGGTCTAATCAATTAAAAAACTGTTGTGTAAGTTAAATAAATTCAGCGTCACATTCATTATAACATTTAATAATCTATAGTAATAGTCCGGGAGGTTGCATTGCTAATGACACACAATCATTTCAAGTCGACTAATTCATATTGGAATTAAATATTTATTAGCCAGTCATTAACTGTTATGAGAGGAGTCAGCAGGCTGGACAAGAGAGTGGACGGGCGGGATACAAATTTTTGCTGAATAGCCATGCAATCTCTATCTATGGCAATCAAATGTCATATTCAGCTGACAATATTCTGCTGACTATTTTATTTATGAACTACATTATTGAAACTATCCCCACCTTGGGTACGCCTGCTGAAGCGGCATTCGATTATCAACTTTCAATAAAATTGAAAATTTATCGGCCTGAAATCACCATATAAAATGCAAGGCCACTTCCCGGACTATAAATAATAATAATAATAATAATAATGATAATAATAAAAGTATGTATGATATGTCATATTTCTTTATTATTTGTGTAAATATCAATTATTTTCAATTCTATTCATCATCAATAAACTAACTATTCTATATAGATCTATGTATATATGAATAGTCTTATAGTCTATCAGTCTATTCAGTTTAAATCAGTCTATTAGTCTGTCTCTTATTCACTCATCACTGATAATGATATGAACACACACACACACACACACAAAGTCTTTATTTATAGAGAATTTAATAAAAGGACTGGAGAAGGATAGTTGTCAACACAATCAATAAAACTCTGTTTAAATTTGAAAAATATAAATTATAAATATGAATTTTGTGTAACGGTGATGTGCTCGGATCTTAAAATTCATTAGGATCAATTTGTTCATAACACGCCTAAAGAAGTTCAATAAAAAAATTTCAAACATGACTTTTCCGTAAATGTAAAGCAAGTACCCAGCCTCCCACTGAAGGAATCATATTTTGTGTTAGATATTTCAACGAATAATTTCAATTCAAATTGAAATTCAATGCAGTTGAATTCGCGAGGTAAAGCTAGTTACTTTTTTATAAATTAGATTTGTACAATAATTATAAATGTATTGAATAATTTTTATTTTTATATCATTTTTTTTATGTTTTAATAATTAGTTTTAGTTTAAATTTAAAAAAAACAAAACATTCATTAACTTTGATCGTAATCATTTTAATAATTATTATAATTACAATTTTATATATATACATTGTTTTTAAATGTTATCCAATGACTGCAGTGAATAAAATCATTAGTTGTTGCTACCTTTTTTAAAAAAATAAATACATTTTTATATTTTTTAATAATATATAATATTGAATGATGTACATTTAATAATAATAACAAATACTATTCAATAATAATAATAATAATATGAGCACATACATACACATGACCATTACTAGAGCGAATAAATGTGTATTTGTAAAAAAAAAAAAAATGGAAAAAAAATAAGCGATTATAGACGACACATTTCCATTAAAAACATTAATATCATTATTTCCAATGGTTATATAGAAATTTTTTTTTTTTCACAATTCGCTATATACACAAAGTGGTCAATTAAAATGGACCACTTAAGTGATAATACAATAATACAAAATAATATTGTTATGTAGTTAATTACTTATTTTATGATAAATATATAAAGTTAGAAAATATTAGAAGAACTAACAAAATATTATATAAAATATCCAAATTAGTCCATTTTTTCCTATTTGTCCATCAACAAGATAACAACTCAATTTAGCTAGCCAATTCAAAATTTTGGTGTTTTCAGAATCATAAAAGTTAATTCAAGTTTGTAAAATCGCTCAATGTCATCTAATAGATCCACGATCTATTTCTTAAAAACAAATAAATTTTATAACAATCTTTTTGTCATGTGTAAATTTCAATAATTATAACAAGCTCTAAAATTGACACTCAGTCAGTCATAAGTTGAATATTTAAACAATTAACTCTGTCAGTTTTTATCTTCACTATTTGTTAGTATAAGATATTAAGAAGAGGTTGTTTTAAAATTGGTAAATCTTGCATTTTCCATCGATTCTGAACTGGAAAACTGGACTTTATTGACTTCTGCAATTTAAGTATCAACAACTTGAACCGAATCACTGTCTCAGTGATAGTCGGAAGGCATTGGATCATAAGTATTGGGTGCTGGTTTTCCTTACCAATGGTTTTCCATTTGGTTTGCACAAAGTGAATTCTAGGATTGTTCCTTAAAAAAGTCAGCCATAGCTGCATACTTTTCCCTTCCCTTCATATTACCAATCCTATATTGTTTTTACTTATTCTGTAAAATTATGTATTGTTTTAAAAAAAGATTGAATTTAAATAATTCAATCTAATTTAATCTATTTTATTCAATTACCTAAACAATAAAGTATTCTCAAGTTTTACAATATGATAACTTTTCGAAGAACAAAAATATTCTATAATACTTAGAAATTATAATCAAAGTTTAGAAATAGGGTAGATTGGTACATTTATACTCAATGTACAATGATTTGATTATGAATAGTGTGAACCAACCTGTATATAGACAGATCTATGGTGAATCTCTCTCTTGATAGATGTGTGCAGCATTACATACAACCCACCCACCCAATGGTCAATGCATGGGATAGTATGGGGTAAAGGTGGGCAATAGATGTGTATGCACATTCATACATTCATATATAGATAGATTTGAATAATCAAAAGAAGGGGCATATGTACAATGGAATGGGGTGTAGGATGCAGGGTAGGTAGTTCATACACTAAACTAGTACTTAGATACAACAACGTACCTACGTTATGTAAATGCATACGATGAATAACTACATACATGGTTACATACATATAAACATTGTCGTTATACAAATGTGCAATTATTGATCTCTGATATATGTATCTGTGTATCTATGTGAGTGTGTACAGATCTCTTTCCCCTGCATTATCTATCACCCCATTCTCTCTCTCACAATTGTATGCACTAACTAGGAATAAACGTGCGGCGAATTGGTTGCACATGTATACGCTTATATATATATACACAATTTTTATTTATTTTTTATTTTTTTATATAAATTTTTTATTTTTTTTATATTTTTTTTAAATAACGTACAGTGTGGTGAAAATAATTGTCCGCTATGTTGTTTGTGAGAACAAACAATTTATGAACGCATTTGATTTTAATTAGTCCAGTTAACGCACGTTTCATTTTACATTACTTCAAACCAAGTGAAAATTTGTCAATATTTGTCAAAATCCACCCCTTGTCAATATTTGTCAAAAATACCCTGGTCTCAAAAAAAAACAAAAAAATATTAAAACGTTCAAATTTAAAAAGATGTAGGAGAAGTTAGAGAGATTTTAGGCTCACATTATCCAGATTCAAGTATATACCTTTTCACTGCAATTAAGTTGGAAGCGTGGAAGTTTAATAAAATTTATTTAACCAAATCTCAAAACATTTCGCCCATAATGTTCTATCAGAATCCGTAATTGGTTCAGTGATTAGATAATTATTAAAGTAATTATTTGCAATCAAAATAACAAAATCTGTTTTCTTTATATCTCAGCTAATTAATGCTTTTTTTCTATATGTTTTTAATTCTATAAATTGCTCCAGATTTGCTCTTTCGATATGAATCCATTTGATTCAGTAATTAGTTTTATTTATGCATAATTAATTAATATTAATAATTAAATAGTCACCGTAAGTCACTATAATGTCGTCACATCTTAACAGCCATAAGAATCAAGGTTATCATAGTCTTACGGTAGCTATTTAAATGGTAATGAATAATTTTAATTAATTTTGCATAAATAAAAGTAATTACTGAAATAAATGGATCATTATCGAAAAAGTTATTTAGAAGAAAGCATTAATTAGATGAGAACATAACAAGGTAAACAGATTTTGTAATTTTGATAAACAATTTAATTGCGGTTGATCTTTTTCGTTACTAAATTATTTTTTTAAAAAACTAAATGAATCTTTACATACAAAATATGCATTTACTAAAAAATATACATTTTAAAAACTTAATTTTTTAGTAAAATTTTTTTATGAAAATATTGACGTAATTAAAATACAATTATTTCACATCACGAAAAGAATATTCGGTTTTTGTGTTTCTGTTTCTGTGTTTTTTTGCGTCCCACCCCGTATACATAAACAATTTTTTTCCGCTATAATTTTTTATTTTTTTCGATGTAACTACTAAAATTGCATTGCACAAATATATATTGCAACATTCAAAAAAATAACTGACTATGGTGGCTGTACCTCTAACAGCCTCATTCCATAAGTTTGGTGGTGGCTCACTCTCTGCTGATCAGGTGGAGGTAGATGGTGATCGGTCGACCAAGCGATCACAAGCTACTGTATGTAGTTTTAGTAGATAGAAGATCTCATACCATTTCTAACACCCATTATCAATGATTTGGGTCTATCCATACACACACCCACCCAGTCACACACTATGAACACCCACCCACCCAAACAAAATGTGTACTAGTTATACACTCAACTAAAAAAGGGATTATAATCTATTTCAGTGTTTTTTTTTTTTTTTTTTTTTATTTATAAGAGACAAGAATCCTGTTGACAAATCTTCTGGATTCAATATTAAATTATTTTTGAAGTTATACTTCTTTAGGCGAGTTATGAAAAAATGATAATTTCAAGATATGCGCACATTACCGTCACACAAAATTCACAGGTTGAAGCAGTTGTTATGATTTATGGTTACACCTGTAATGTAAGAAAATATATATTTATTTATTGAATTTTTCAAATTTAAAGCTGAGCCTTATTGACTGTGTTGATGATCCTTCTTCAGTCCTTTTATTATTTCATTGTAATTATTTAAAAATTGTTTTATAATGATGCCAAAGAAGTATAACATCTGATTCAAGAGGAACGCGATTAATTCTTGAGGTAAATTTTGATACTTAAAGAAAGGTCATCCTTGCAAAAGTTCTTGTCAACATGGCAGGGATTCATCACATGAGACAACAACATAAATTTTGACTTGACATGTTAAATCTCTGAAAGTACGTAGTTTTACAGTGACTGTGGCATGCCTTGCAGACAGTGTCACAACAGGCTCAAGTCTTGTCACGTAGTGATTTTATCGGAATACTTCAAATTCTGTTTTGAACATAGTTTTCCATTATCTTTATGGCATTTCGCAATTCCCTTGACTTTCCCACTGGCTCCGTACTCATATCATATCTATGTTATAAAACATAGACAGCTTATTTAAACAGGTTGACTTTTTTATGCCATGGGTGGAAAAAATAGATCGTGGGTCGTTATTTAATTCTCCGTTTTAGAACTCAATATAACCAATCTGGCTGGATTAAAAGTAGTTCAAATTGTAATACTTAAGCGCATGTAAGGTTTAAATTTGAAAATGTTCACATGAAAAAATATATTCTCAATTTTTTACTTTAATATTACTTAAATAACAATTTAATCATAGTATTTTATTTTATTGTAAAAAATTTTTTTACTTCTTGTGTTCTTCGAGCACACTCCGGACATTCATTATAATGATCAAAATGATAATTTTTTTTATAGTTTGAATATAAAAAAAATAACGTCATTGTATTTTTTTTCCTCATACCGTTGACCAATTCTAGACACCCATTTGACACCCATTGAACAGTGAGAGCACACCAACATTACATTACATAAACTATCGTATGGCTCTGTGTATTAGAGAGGTGCATCATCATTTGTATTTAGTTGGGAAGCGGGTGAAGAAGGGTGAAGTGGTGCAAAACAGGCGATATATATATTTTTTTTTTGCCTAGTACTCTTTTTTTCTATTTTTGCCGTACAAACGATGGAGCATTGTTTTGATTTTATAGATGATTTTAGGATATTTTTGTAATTATTGTCAATCATGATTATTTATTGTTAATAACAGAAGATTTATTTTATATTGATGGCTTACAAAGTTTTTTTTTTTTTTGTATTTTATATAAACCGTTTTTTTTTTTATATTTAGTGATGTGAAACCTATTTTTATTTATTTTTTGATCATTAATACGAAATAGGTTTTATGTATAAAACGTTAACGACGGTATTGAATTGTTGACAAATCAAAACTTAATCCATTTTCAAATTTATTAGAAAACGACTTTTATATTACTTAAATAACAATTTAATCATACTATTTGATTTTTAAAACAGTTGCTTCTTAAACAATTTTCACTAAATGCATCGAGTCTTTTCGTGAAACGGGTAGCTAATTTATAATTAAATATCAGATTGAATTGGTTTTAAATAATTCAGTATTAAATTTAAACACCTTTAATTTATAAATTATTATAATTATTATTAGTGTGATGTGATGTTAATCTGTTTAATAGCAAGCAGCTAGCAGTTAGTGAGTTATTAGCTAATCAAATGAAAACAAATGTAACAAAACTAACACCAACTCAATGTCAAATAACCAGAAGCATGATAATATCAATGAACCAATCAATTCATTATTACATATCACATACCATAAAACCGAACAACCAATATTAGTAGTCGGAGAGGTAGCGGTGCATATTGCATGGGTGATTTGAGGACGATCAATTTTATTGAAAGTTTATAATCGAATGACGGTTCAGCAGGTGCAGCCAAGGTGCAGGAATAATAAAATGTATTTCAGATCGATTGAAATTAATAATAGAGTTTACCGGTGGAATAATTATCGGCTGAATATGATATTTAATTGTCTTTGATGTAGATTGCATGGGGTCACTCAGCAGAAATTTTTATTCCAAACGTCCACCCTGTTGAATTTCATAACAATGTATGTGACTGCTAATAAATATTCAATTCCAATATGACTTGAAATGAGTGTGTCATTCGCAACGCTACCTCCCGCACTAAAGGTACCGACATTGATATCTATACAAATAGGTAATAATTCTATATATAAAATGTTGAATCTATTATTCAACTCTTTAAACACTTTTAACTTGAAAGTAACAAGAAGTTTATATACAATAATGAATATGATCTCTAAGATCAGACCAACAATTGAAATAATAAATAGTACGTGCAAATATATTTCAATTCGAAACACTTTAGAGCCATCCAAAAAGGTGCATCAAGTGCCTAATGAATCTCACTTTGTCAGGCAATTGGTTCATCAATTGAGTGTGGTTTTCAAAATCACACTCAATTGAATTCATCATATATCAAGTATCTATACAAATAATTATGTTAGTTCTTATATTTACTTGTTATAATTTCGATTCAATAACGTAGAAATAAGAAACTACCTATCAGAAAGTTTCAAATATCTTGTAAAAATAAAAAGGGAATATTGAATAAATAATTAAGTAATGATAAAACTTTAATTTTAAAGCTTATCAAGTTCCCCCTTTTTTATACTTATTTGAAAAACGACTTACCATTATAAGAACGTTTTAATAATTCATTTAAATTATGTTAATTAGGTAGAGCTGACAACTCAAAGATTATTAATAAAAGTAGTCCATACAATATGCCTCTATCTGTATCATTGATGTATGCGCATACATACATACATATAGTACGGGATCCCGATGCAGGATTAGTGCACTCATATATAGGAGTATTTATTATAAGTCGTCTCTATTACTCCCTGGTGGTTGAGAGCACTAATATTCAGCGCAGACACAATGGCTTAAAAGCGTCGTAGAGCCGGCAATCAAATGTTACACGCTAACTCCCTTTCAATCTACCTTCAATATTTAACAGCCAGCAACCCTTGTTAAATCAATTAACAATACTGACGACCAAAATTTGATAGCCAACCTGGTAAATATATATTCTTTTAATTATAAATAAACATAAATATTTTTTTTAAAGCAAAAACAACAGATGAACGTCGTAATCCTGCAGCGGGATCTTAGACTAATACATACATTATGTCATTAATTTAAATGTAATCCTTCTTTTCAATCCTTCCATGCATTTATAATAAATATTGTGTAGGATGTGTCATCATATCAACCAACCCAGTATGATGTATGCAAGTAAATACTTAAATATTAATTTGCATATGAATCTTTAGTTTACAGTTTAATAATAGCTGGCTGCTTGTTGAGCTTGTTTCTTCAGAGTTGTAGCTGTGTTTCAAAGCTGCTTTATCAGAGTTAGTAAATAAATGAATTATGTACATCTCCCAGTTTTGTATTACAATTAAATTAAATTAAATATCACAATATGTGTGTATGTTTGTATGTATGTATAGAGTGATTCAAATATTTATTTATAGATATTACGTAATCAGTCTTATAATTCATCAATATTGTAGAAGATTTTAAAAATATCATCCATTTAACGATTGGATCCATAGTTTTCGAGATAAACACCTGGAAACCACTCTTGACGTCAATATTTCGTACATATTTCAAGTAACATCTGGCAAACGAGCCACCCAATCGTAAAATTGGGTGTTATTTTTGGTTTTGCTAGACCATAATTAATCAAAAAAAAATTTAATAACAATAGTAACAAATTTATTTTTGTATTTTTTGCCAGTTTTAAATGTTTTTTTCTACAGAATTCCAAACGTAGTTAACAGTGGAGAAAACATGGATAAATAAATACTAAATAGATAAAATGGAGTAAATTTGGATTAACATACTGTGTGTTCACTTCGTTCTATCCACAAGACATTTTTGACCTAATATTTTAGAAAGATTTCCATTTAATATTCTAAAATGATCTCTAATTATGGTTTCAAACTAAACAATTAAATAAAAATCCCCACACTTTTCCTTGTTTCTTTTAAATTCAATATGTTTGTTATAACATAATACATATAAATTTGAATAGCTCTGTATACTTGTAATATGAACATAGATAGAGAGATATGTTGATATATAAATTAGATAATTAACATAGAGATTAAATTTATTTTTTAAATGCATTAATTTCATTTAATTTGATTTTTTTTTTTTTTTTTCAAATATATATTTTTATTTTATTAAAAGCAGCATTAAAACAGCCACACCAACTAACCAATGCAATGCAATGAATGAATTAGTTTAGTGGTCCTATATTATAATTTTTAATTTATATTAATTTATTCCTACAATGATTTTATATGTTGTTATATATTTAAAAAAAAATAAATAAATAAAATAAATTATATTAAAATAAATGCACAAAATTAAATTTATTATGTAATATGTCTATAAAAATTATTATTATTATAATTTGTGTACAAAAAATTATATTATTTATTTATTAAAAATTATAAAATATAATAAAAAATTGGGATTTCATATTTACTGGCTGTTTATCGGGAATTTAATTCTTTTTTTGTACCCAACCAACGAAAATTGTAGTCTAAGCTTTGTCAATATTTCTTAAATTTCTTCATCTACTGAGTAGCCATGCAATCTCCATCTAGGACAATAAAATGCCATATTCAGCTGACTATATTTTTTATTCACTACATTATTGAAACTATATTAATAATTTCAAGCGATCTGAAATATATTTTATTATTCGTCCACCTTGGTTGCGCCTGCTGAACTGTCATTCGATTATTTAAGCTTTCAATAAAATCGAAAATTGATCGGCCTTAAATCACCATCAAAAATGTAACGCTATCTCCTGGGCTATAAGAAATTATTAAAAATATTAAAAGTGTTAATATTGTTGGAAATCACTAAATTAATATTTTCATGTACACATTAGAATCCTATATTTTGAGTCCTAATCCTGTATTATCCTCTTATTTTGACTTTTCCTGAACAATATATGTATTGTAAATACCGAAATTTACAAAATATTTTCTTACTTTGTACAAAGATATTAAAAACAAATCGATAAATATAACATTTTGGAAAAATATAAATATTAAGTTTATTATATATATATTTTTTTTAAATCAGACCTGTTTTTAATCCACTGGCCATTTCATCATCATGATTCACCACCTTCAAACAAACCCAACCCACACCCTTTCCCCCTCCAACTACCCACCATACTACCCCTATTTCATTTATTTAATACAAACAAAATTAATTTTTTTCAAAAATATATATTTATATTTTTTTACTATTAATAATATATGAATTATATAATTTTTTTTAATATTATAAAAATAGATAAAGATGGTGATATAATGGAAGTTGGTACTGTATGAGAGAAAAGAATAGAGATTAATTTGAACAATGATGTATG
>JAEMTY010000462.1:0-25000 GCA_020423425.1 Chrysopa pallens
ATGTAGAATACATCCGTAGACATATTTCGGATATATAAACAATTAGTTGTTATTTTAACTTGTTTAATTCTTATTTTGAAGGCATTTTTATCGAACTGTGTCAAGTCTTTTTATACCAAATTGTAAATAGATTTTCAGAAAAAAATTCAATATGATTACGTGTGTGAAAGTTTTTTTGAAAATACGTTGGAAGTAAATTACTTCATACTTCATGAAGTAGGTGGATATGACTTAATAGTTTTATTCAATTTACTAGAAACAAACTTTTTAATATAACTATCAGGTAGATAGTACATAGGTACTATACACATACAAAAGCTTTCATTTTAATGTTTATTTACTTAAATATTGAACTTAATTCTACATATAATATGTGTGTGTGTGTGTATTATAAATGGAAACAAACTTTCATCTTTTATCGAATCGATATTTATTGTAAATGAAAATTGTTTATCAAAATTGATTGAATAAATTGTTGAAAATTTTAAGTAGAAAATTCACTATACTAAATTTCTTTGTAATTGGAAGTTAAATTGCATTTTCGAGAGAAAATATTTGGGATCGATATTTAATATTTCATAAATAAGAGATAAATTAATACTCATTATATCCACAAATAAATAATAAATATATGAGAATATATTAACTGAAATCTAAGCTTTAAAATAATTAGTGCAGTAAAAAAATTTTATGGTATCTACTATACTTAGAATCCTATCCACTAGGATGATAAGGATCCACTTTTAGTACCTACAAGCGCCAAGCTCTCTCTATACATTAGTTTTTTCGAAAACAGATAATTTTTCATTTTATTTAACCAGGCAAGTTTTCATAAGACATTGTTTTTATTTTCAGTTGCAAAAAGTATAGCATTGTGTTAAAATATTATATCTTTTGTTAAAATTAATAAAATATTTATTCCTTTGAAAGATAAAAGTTTGTATAAAAGAAATGAACTTTCAATTTCTTCCATTAATTGTACTACCTAGTTAGTATCAGAATATTATCTTCAAACTTTTAATAAAAGATTATACAATACATATGATATTAACCATTAACTATCCTTCTGTACTTGATATATGGTAACTATATTAACACAAGGATTAAATACATAACTTGACTAAGAAAATTAAATTTTTTTAGTGCATAAAGAATAATTTTTATCTTATCGTTTTAATTATTTTATAGGTTGACCCCTGATGATTTTCATTTTGAATCATTTGTTGAATATTAATTAATGTTGTATTTATTTTTAAATTATAACGTTTGGATCAAAACAATATCCAGATCCGCAAATTAATGCTTAAAGGTACTTGAATAACAATTATTTCTTTATTAGTGTCATGCCGTGAACGTGAAACAAAATTTTTCGTCCCAAGCTGCCTACCTCAAGTTACGTCTTATATTTAATATTTTACTATTTGCAATCATTCTTACTATAATTTTATGTTTAATAAATCAAGTAATGAAATAATGGAAAAACTACTATCCATTATGCAATGTATGGAATTTATTTTTAGTATAAATTTACAAACCTTATTAGAATGTTAAACTTAATGATTAAAAATAATAATTAAAAATTATTTAAAATAGAAATATTATTTAAAAATGAATCACAATCAAATACATGCTAACTATTTAGAAGTTGTCCGCACGTGTGTACTTTAGAGTTAAATGATATTATTGACGTAATAAATTAATAATAATAATCAAATAATATTAAATCAAAGCAAACAACATAAAAGAGTTTTATTTACTTAAATTTAATTAACAATTCGGATAATTTATTTAAAATTAATATTTTGATAAAATTTTATACCAACCACAACCAAATTCTTTTTCGTAGAAACATTGTCTTCTGGTTCTAAATTTAACTTCATACCTGCTTTCAAATTCACGGTTAATTTACGAGATCGTAGAATAATTTGTGTAAATATCTGGAGCATATATTAATCTATTATTACCATTATTAAAATAAATTATCGCAAATATATATTTTTTGTTATTATTATTTATTTTTATAAAGTTCCGCATCCAAAGTTCTTAAAACTGAGTAAAATCGGTCAGCTTGGACCCATTGCACAACTCAACTTTCAAGCCGTAAAAGAGAAATGCAAAGTTTAAATACAAAAAAATGTTCCTTCAAATCAATCAAGTTTGAAATTTTTTTCAATTGATTAAATTCGTCACAATTTCAGCTGAAATTCAATTAAAAACCGCATATAATTATTATAAAAATGTATATATAACATTATGGACAGTATATTTACATTATTTCATGGAAGCTCATGATTTAAAAATTTTTTAAAAACATTCTACAGAACCATGTATCGGTTATTTGAACAATTAACACTATTAGTTTTCTTCATTTGTTTTTTTTATATAAATTTGAGTTAAGATATAAAATGATATGAATTTATTGATTACTGTTTTTTGTATAAGTAATAAATGGAACATAAAATTAGATTAATTATGCTTTGAAAATTTTTTTATAATTAATAAATACAATTAATTTAATTATGTAGATGATATATATTTTTCTTTTTCTCTTTATTAAATCCTTACAGAATCTTCTTTTTTTTTGTATTTCTTTTAATCATCAATTTAACAAAAAGCTTTAATGTTATACTTTGATCAAAAAAATTATTTATAAATTTACTTTACCTAATATATTTATTTAATAACATTAATTTTGTACTTAATGAAAAACACAGTTTTATTAGCTCGGAACTCTTGTTTGAAAAACGATCATTGAAAAGTTATTAAGAATTAAAAATATAAAATAAAATAACATGCGTGATTTTACAAGGATAGTCATTACAGTTAATAAAGCTTAGTTTAAATTTGAAATTCAATAAATAAATATAAATTTTCTTATATTAAGTGTAACATAAATCATAACAACAGCTTCAACCTGTGAATTTTATGTGACGGTGATTCGATCGTATCTTATTATTTTACTTATAAGATAACGCGTTCAGATATCAGGTTGCCGCATTTCATGGCTTCCAAAATTTATTTGTCGAAGATTATCATGGTTTGGAACTTCTGGAGTCTATATAAACTGTTCTTAGGACAAGAACGTAGAACGAGTAAAAAAGATTAAAGTGAAAAGTGTTAACGATTTAAGTTACTATAAAGTAAATAAAAATCCATGACCCAAATAATACGATTGTAATTATAAAACAAATAATTAAACAAAGATTCCTGATAAATTTTATTACCTTAAAACCTTTTTTTTTCTGCTTACACATTATCCTTAAAAACTTCTAGTTTATTGTCAAATTTGATAAACATTAATAGTTGTTTGGTACCTGTTTCGAAATAATTTATCTCAATGAATAGTGAATCATCGTATTAAGGGTTTTCGTTGCTAATGAACATTATACCTTTTTTTTTTTATTCTCCTTTCTATATAAAATCCTTTTTTTCAAATATTTTTTTTCCAGAAGCTTTAATTTATGTTATTTTTAATTGTTGTTTATTTTGTAGTCGTAAATGACGGTAAAAAACAAAAATGTGTCTAGAAAAAAGAGTTTACCAAGACCGGATGAATTCAAAAAGTTAAAATATGAGTTCGATTGATCATCAATAAAAGCACCAAAAAAATTTGATATAATCTCATGCAAGACCACTGTTTTCAATTCATAAGTCTCAAATTTTACGTGGGCATTATCAAATGCTAAATTAGTCTTTTGAGAAATTTAAATCACGCGCAACTTAAATAACTAGAACTATTAAAAAAATTATTAAATTATTAAACATGACTGGTCGTTTTAAGTAGCTTCAGTTGTAAACTTTTTGGTCAGTCAATGTACTGTTTTATAGACATGTTTTTCATATTTTACCGCTCTTCTAGTAGGGAGGCATTCCGAATCTCAACAATACGTTTGATACTCGAAGGCCTATCATTAAAACAGGTACTTAACATTGTGAGTGGTTTTTTATGTTCTCGTTGATATCAAATATCCGGTGTTTTTAATATTGTTTTGAATTTTTAGATTTTTTTAACGAAAAGTTTTATAGTATGAGATCTGAACTAGTATGAATCAGACTGACTGACAGCATGTAATTTCTCTGCATGCTATTGATATTTTTATGCGTAGAATTTATTCTGTAAAATAGAAAAATTTCTCAACGGTATTTATGTGATTAAAATTATATTTAAAAAAAATTCTAAATTGTAAATAGAATCGGAGACCACATGCCAATGTCATCTTGACGAGACTAGACTAGATGGCAGACCTTAAAGACGTAACACACACACACACACAATACAGGTTTGGTTTATTTTATATTTATTTGTACGTTTAATGATTTGTTTTTTATGGTTCTGTTGAATTTTAATGCAATTAATTTCGTTTCTATGTTAAATATAGCTGCCAATATAACTGATGTTCACTTTAAAAGCTTCTTTAAAAAGGGAAAGCTTTCTTAAAAAGTCTAAAATCAATTTTGGGTAGAAAATGGGATGATCCTTACCATGTCAAGAAAAGTATTCTTTTGTCTAATGAGCCAAATCTAATGAACAATGTCAAATGAAATAATTTTTTTTTCACTAATATATTTACCAATAATTACCTAACCTCAATTACCCATAAAATTCGCCATCAATCATGTTCATAGTTTGGAAATAATTCGTCGGCGCCGACTTACAAGGGTTCGGTTGGGTACTAAAGAATATTAATGTAAATTGGATGAAACGCAATGTATGAAAATTCTCATATTATACGATCGTTTTCGTGACATTAATAAATTTAATTTTGTTAGTATACCGTATAAAGTATGGTAACTGGTAGCTGGTAGCTTGGAGCTGACAAATAAATAAGGTTAAGTACTTAGTTTTATAATACCAAAAAAATGACAAAAATTTGACGAAAATAAACTTTAAACACACTTTCAATTCATATTATATTTGAAAATTATTTCCCTAAGGTATCATTTGGCTTGTACCTGTTAAAAAATGTGTATCAACACCTTTTTAATTTGAATGTGACACTAAATAAGTGTGTCACACACATCCATTTGGGAACTGGAAATAATAAAAAATGTACGAATTTTATATGTTAACAAATTGTTTACAAATTTGGGAGTTTGCTTAAAGAAAAAGTAGGGCTAATTAGTGCAAAAAAGGCACAATTTTATAATTTTTTTTTTTTTTACGACATAATTATAAAAATCTGTGTAAAATTTTCATGAAGAAATACGGCAATGGAAGCAATTATTTTGAACCGTTCTGGAAAAAAAGCAAAATGATGGTACCCATAATAACTGGGTGCTAGATCAAATTAAAATACCAAAGCTCTTTCGTTATGATCGCAGTAAACTCCGTCGAGCATTTTTGGAAATTTGAATTAATTTGAAATAATGAAAAAATTTGAAATTTTTTCATGCGAATCAATTTCTTAATAAAACAGTTCCTGTATAATTTATTGGAAGAAAATTTCACGTATCAGATTTAATTTATGACCAAAATCAGTTAAAATGATTAACTCAAAGAATGGAAAATTATTTAAATAAAAAATAAAAATTGTGATTAAAAAAGTAAAAATAGATTTTAGTTCAACTTCATCTTTTGAAATATTAAAGACAATATTTTTTTTTCTTTTTTAAGAAATTTATCTAAATTTTTTATTTGTTTTCTTAAGTATTAAATTTCCTCCAATGTAGCTTCAAATTAACACTAAACGAAAATTAATAGCATCCAATGAAAATTAACGTCGATAATTATATTTTCATCGAATGAAAAGGTAACGTTGAAAATAATCAAGAATTATCGCACACAAGGTATAAATTTTAATTGAACATTATTGGGTGTGGTTTGTTGTATGTTTGGGTAATTATTTGAGGTAAATTATTATAAAATATAAAAGTTATACGAAAGATTCCGTAACAAAAAAATCACTTATTTATTTTACATTAAAATATAATACATCAAATGTTTGAAGGATAACAAGTTACTCTAGGATTTGAGAAAAATGTAATAATAATAGAAATAAAGCCCTATTTCAGCCCACTGCTTTTAACTTTTGTAGCCTATTGTGTACCTGGTAGAGCGTAATGTCCAGTGATTGTGCCATCTTCGTGCCACGTGTTCAGCCCAATACCATTTGAGTTTTTTACTTGCGAAGGTCACATCTTTCATTCTCGTTTTGGAACGTTTAATATGTCTCAAATGGGAACGTATTGAAATTGAGATGCTCTTCCATACGAGAAAGTTGTAAATATTTACAAAAAGGCAAAAAAAAAGGGGAAAAACTTCAATATGAATACATTTTCTAGTTAGAACGTGTTGTACGTGATGTACGACGAACTCCAAATATACTAAAAATTTGTTCAATAAAAAATTTACAAATTTATTTGTTCAATTAGCTGAATAGTGATAAGAAAAATCGTATCAGTGATTATCGAAGAAAACGGTTTGACATATGTCCAAAATAATTATAACATAGATATTATAAAGTACATAACCATTACGAAATCGTTTATATAGCACGTAGATTTATCGAACCATTAATGATATACTTTTAAGCCCTATGGATTAAATAAAATATTCGTTTTTTTTTTTTTTGTTGAACAAAATCATTACATCGACAGAAAAACAGAAACAATTTATTAAAAGATTATACAGAATAAATGGCGATTCGATATCAATAAAAAGTGTATTTTATTCATTGTGCATTGCATGTCCAATCGTATTATTTAGGTAGTAACTAAACTCGATAATGTTCAATTTATTTATAATTATTGTTTACCAATTTATTGATTTTATATTGTGTTGTTGTTGTTCAGGTGACGTTAATTTGAATATAATTATCTAATATTCGATCAAGTAACTTAGTCTAAGTATTGAATAATAATTGTAAATTGTAAGAGCTACGAATCGGGGGAAAAAGACTGTACAAAAAAAGCTTGGAAAGTTTTGTTCTTAACTAAATATATATAAAGTTTAAATGGTCAAATATTTTGGAGTTAGACCAAAGGTAAGTCATTCAGCATGTGGGAGTAAAAGAAAAATTTTAAAAGTAAATGAAAATTAAGTTTCCAAATCAGAATCTCATCCTTATTTGATGACGGCAAACTTTTTGCTAAGTTAAAACATAAAACTACAGCAAAGATTATTTTTCACTTTTATATTCTTTGGAAAATTGTCAAGAAAGTAATGCCAGTGTACTCAAAGATTGTTTTCGAAACATTATTTAAAAATGGCTTTCAGAAGAATAAAATAATAAAATAAATTCGTGTACGAATAGCCTCATAACCATTCAAATAATGTAACGCATAAAATCTAATGTACTATTAAATATAATACATATTTAAGGTCGATGACTTACAAAATAAAATTCGTAGTCAGCACCATCTTCTACTGGCAAACAGTACTAATAAAAGTTTATCTAATGAAAGAGTAAAGGAAAACTGGAAAATCAATATAACTGTCGTAAAAGGATGAAACAGTCGCAACGACAAACCATTTGTTGATAATAATGTTTTCTATCTTGAGAATGCGCGTAAAGAGCATAGTGAAAGTCAATAACAATACCGATAACACAGTTTTCATTTTAGTTTGTAGTTTTCTCGCACAGATGTCACACATATCAGAATTATTTTAACATTTTCTTTTTTCTTTTTGTAGATAAAGAAGATATTTTCATTAATGAGGATTCGTTATCAAAAATACTTAAATTACTGTTTTGAAAATATATATTTTTTTAATTGATTGTATTTTTTAAAAGTTCTAAAAGAGAATTTTCGAATTTTTAAGTCGATAATTCGAAATCCAAATGAATCCTAATAAAACTTGTAGAATTTAACAACTAAATTGGTTTTCTGACTGATTTTTAAGCTTGAAAAGTGAGTGAATAGTTTTATATTCATTATATTTTAATAAAAAAATCCTCTTGATGTTATTTTTACAGACATAAGGTAAGGAAAGCTTTCTTTGTATTATTATTCGTTTTTATGTTTTTTTGTTATTCTATAATGCATTATTGCATTTACAAAAATAAGAAGCACGTACTGTTTGTTTAATTACCAGCTTTTTTAATAATTAGTTTTGTATAACAACTTATAATTAAAATTTGTCGCTCCTTTTGGTTAAAAGGGTAGCGTACATCCCTCTCAATAATTCCACGGCGACATACTGAAGCTTATTTTTAATAATATTAAAAACAAAGGTCTTAAGAAAATCATCAAAGTATTCTTCAGAAAATCAAATATACAAAAGAAAAATCTTACCTTTAATAAAATCCACAGCCATTTCTAAACCATACGTATCCTTATCACAATCATCCAAAATATGTGCACCGATTGTAATGTTTGGTAAGAATAATGGATCTCCATTCAAACGATCCAACGTATACAACATGGCTTCTAAAGCTTGTACACCACCTTGTGGCATCACTGGTCCACATGTTATAGAATCCTCACGTTCATGCACCATCATTAAACCACCTAACACAATATCACCTTCGACAACCGCTGAATGTTTCACTGGCCACGATGATCCACTTTCACTATTCGCACTATTCGTAGTACTTGTGGATGCCACTAAACTTGAATACGTCACAAAATCACTATCTAACATCACTAAATTCGAAACACTGGTTGATAAATCGGATATACTATCGAACATTTCGATATAATTACTGTTTGTAACATTTGGAAAGTTTTCGTAAACTTCTTCGGTATTCGAAGTTGTAATGTTTCTTTCTAATTCGAATTTCGTTGTTACGAAATGCTCCGTCGTTATTTCTAATTTTATTTGTGGTGTTGGAAAGCTTTCATTTCCTTCCGTTTTTGTAACGAACGTAGTTATTGTGGGACTTGAAGTGGGTTTTACATTTTCTGGAATATCATGGAAAATTGATTCATTCTTAATAAATGTTATATTGGAAAATATTTCATAGTTTTTCGTTTGATTTTCTTCCGTCTGTACATAGCTAGTTGTGTATAAAAGAAAAATTATAAGAAATATTTGTAGTAAATCCATCACCCCCAATAAATTTTCCTTCGGAACAACCTCCACAGCTTCTGCAGTGTATATTATAAACAGTTTTTCCTGTCTTATATGGTTTATTCCCTTCTTTGTGTTTTTTTTATTAAAACCATATGATGGTGATTTTCTTGTTTTTATTGTTAAATTATTGAGTTATCATGATATAATAATTTTAAATTTAATATCTGAGTGCTTTTTTCCATTTTGTTTCGCTTTTGTTTTATGCTTTTGAGCAATTCTTTGTTCCGTTGTTTCGCCTGTAACATATAAACATATTTAGTGTTAAAACACTTAAGAAAAGACATTTTATGTATTTATTTTATTATCTTTAAGTGTTTGAACAATTTTCATGATAATGGTTCTGTAGTTCTTGGATTGAAATATTTTTAAATTTGAGTAAACCATTTTTCTTTGCTCTAGAAATTTTAATTGTATGATCAAAATTTGAATTATTTTAAGAGGATTAAACAAATTATATATGCTTAGTTAACTTACTAGAGCGTTTTTATAATTTTTCTTTGGCACATGTAAAATACTTTTGATTCGATATAATGTGACTTTAAGATAAAATAATAAATTGGCTGTAAAGTGTAAAAAATTTGAAATAAAATTTAATTGAATCCAATTTTATAATTTAAAATTATCTAGGAAATTGAATTCAACAAAAAATATGATTTCCTTAAATCAATTCCAATTACATGACTGGGCTGAATCCATACTGGAAGTGCAAACGTGCTTCATTAATTTTTTTTTATCAAACATTTTATTGTTCGCAATTATATAAAAATCCTTTAGTTGTAAAATTTAGCAACTTTATACAAAGAGATCAAGTTATTTGCAGTTGTGAATAATGTCAAATTGGGTGCGTGTACGTTATGTACACGCGTCACAAGTTATACTTCTTTGACATCAATAAAAAACCACTTTTAATTGCATGCAAATAATTAAACACGTGTTATGAATGTAGAAACTAAAAACATGTGGATAAATATTATAAATATGGAAACAGTGATCAGAGTTTTGCGGACAGATTCAACCTGTTAATTTTGTGTGACGGTCATGCACGCGCATCTTAAAATTTCATTCTTATCATTTCTTCATAAGGCGCCTAAAGAAGTATAACTTCAAAAATTTGTTTAAATTAAAACTAGAGTAAAATGTCTAAAATGTGAGGCATTATTTATGAAACAAGCAGTGGGAACTTTTCTTTGATATCTGATAACAAATAGTTATCAGATCAGGTGTTATTATCAAAGTATTGAATTGGCGCTGAATCTTAGCTTTCGTTGTCATCAGTAGTTCAAACTAGTAGACCACATTTCACCAAAATCAAATCCCCTGGTATTATAAAATCTATACTTTAATTTTTTGTGTGTAGATATTTTGATATTTTTCTATTATAAAATACAATTTTTAAAATGACAAATGTAATTTTTATTAGCTTCATGTCTGTGACGACTAACTCATATAGTTGCAATTCTAGCTCTTGTCTTCAAGTATCAGAAAGCCATGTTCGACATAGACTAACGAAATGTCAAAAAATAAATAAACTCCTTAAAAACTGTACAATATTTTATTAAGAAAAGGATAACAGACAGACAGACAGACAGATAGACAAATGGTAACATAGTTTTTAAAGAAGAAGTAACAGCCAACGTATTATAAAAACACCATTGTAGAGTTTAACAAACAAAACAAGAATATAATACACACATATTGGTTGTATTGGTATTGGTATTAGGATGGTATGGAATGTAATACCTTAGGGAATAAACAGGAATAGCAGAAGTATAGTTTAGTTCTCAACCACAACCAGGAAAATACGGCATGGAACAGAACATAGCTGCTATCGTGTTGTATTCCGTCATAATATATCATATAATAAACAATATGTCTGTCCAAGGTATGCCGTTAAATCACGAGCTTTTTGTATAGAAAATCATTCGATATGTTACAAATAACAGTTCTTACTATTTTCTTTATCGAAATAGTTTGATCTATCGAAATCAGCTCAAGTGTAGAAACATGTGCTGTAAAAAGAGTTCTATAGAATAAATTAATAGATATTATCTATTATGGTAATTAATACAACAAAAGTTATTAAAAATATCTTAGTAGAATCTGATAATCACACACAATAAATAAAACAATTCGCTGGTCATAATAAATAATGATAACTTAAAAGAAATGAGTAAAGATGTAACACATGCAAGCAACACAAATATTTTGGTTGTTGAAGTTATACTTCTTTTGGTGCGTATGAATGAGTGCGAATTTGTAAGCTACACGAGCACGATCTCATAAAAACGATATGATGAAGTTTACCACAGAATAGAATTAATAATATATATTTGTTTTTAAATGACTAAGTTAACTTATATAGTTGTCACTCACATGCCAATATTCAATCATTATCAGAAGAATCTATGAATATAGCTTTGTATATTTTAAATATTTAAAAAATATATATTTAATTCGTTCACATCATAATTAATGATTGTTTATTCTGACTGTATATCTAGTTTTACTGAAATAAAATCTTTTTGCTGAAATTTAATATTTTTCTTCGATTTTTACGGCAGTTTTGTTTTATGAAATTTTTTTTTTCAGACGTCAAAGAAGTATAACTTCTAATGCATGGACATAAGTTTTTTTTTCTAGAAACAACGAATTCTTCTGTGATTTTTAATAGTTATAACTAAATTGCACGAAATGTCTAGGCCATTATGTATTCTATGACTGGCATTATAGTAGCATAACATTTTTTTAAAAAACATTTTTCATTCATTGAAAGAGTTATTATAGCAAACAAACCAAGTCTAAAACCGACGAAACAGACATCTAGATGTGTTCCTATAATTTTTTTGTTTTGTCTATAACCTATTGGGATTCCATTCATCGTCATATGCTTTAAATAATTTTTTCCTACTCATGTTATGAAGACAAGAAAAACAAATTGAAAATATATAAAAAAGAAAATAGCATTTTCATTTTACGAATAAAAAAATATTTATTTTTCGATACCTATTTTTGATAAAATGCGCTGTAACTCAAATTCTACCGAATTGTCTGATAATTTTGTGAGCAATAACAGGGTTAAATTAATGAAATTATCTTCTTCAATATTTCCTTATTTATACGGACTAGGTTTTCTAGACATGCTAGAGAAAAATTCAAGCATTTTTAGACGTTTACATTTCAATTTTGTTGCAAGTTCCTTTTTAAAATTTTTTTAATAAAGACATTTCGATTTGAAGATCAGATATTAAATTTTGTATCCAACATTTTGTGTGAAATAAGTACACAATAAATTGATTTTTAAAATATTTTAATTTCAATTCAATAATAATTTATATGTAATATTTTCGTTTTCTTGATCAGTATGGTTTAGAACCTTTTGTATGTTAAATTTTTCCATTTATCCATAAATTTCTTTATTTGTTTGCAATCTGACATAGTGTTGAATACCCAAAGTCTCTTTTAGTTTTGCATTGTT
This sequence comes from Chrysopa pallens, assembly GCA_020423425.1. Lineage (NCBI taxonomy): Eukaryota > Metazoa > Arthropoda > Insecta > Neuroptera > Chrysopidae > Chrysopa > Chrysopa pallens. The sequence continues at coordinate 12,492 of JAEMTY010000462.1, forward strand.
TATAATGATATGTCAAAATTTTCATCAAAATTGAATTAATTCCACCCAAATTTCATTATCATTGGTTTATATAAATTATTATTACTCGACATATTTTGTAGTACACTCTGTATTTTCAAGTGATCAATCATTTATGTTTTATAACAATACATTATTTTAATAACAATATTAATGTTTTATAAAATTCTTTGTATAAATACGCTCTTTTTTTTTGGTTTTTTTGTAAATTGAGTGAGAGAGATAGGGAGTAGTATTTGGTTTGGTGGTTCTTTACTTATATTGTGGTGTGATATGAGAATAGTTACAGCACATTAATTTGATACTTAATTTATAATTTGATATAAAAATTGAAATATTACATCATCAATCAGTAACCGCCCGCATCCAAAAGATAATCACGTGCTACAAAGCTACATGTAATCTTACTATTTCTTATTAAAGCTGTCTTGATGACTTATTATCAAATTGAATTTCTTGTTCAAATAGATTTTTATAATTTTTCATTTATGTAATTTATATATTTTATGTGTTTAAAATGATTCAAATAAATATTGGGTGATTCATTCACTATAATATCAGCATCTACATAAAAAAGGACCCGATTTTTAGGGAAATTAACAACATTGAGGGCACCAACTTAAGTTTTTTATACGAAAAATAGTTCGCAACCATCAATGTGCACGTAGTAAGCAGTGTTTACATCGTTATAGAGTTTTGAAAAGGAAGGTAACCGAATTGCTTAGCATCTAGGGATTAAAAATATTACAAAAATTATGCTTACTTTAGTTAAACCAAAATCAACCTGTACATACGAAAATCATATAATTATATAAACTTTTCGCCAGAGTTTAGATAAAAGCACAATATACATATCTATGTCAGTGTACTGCATGTGAGCAGTCAGCCAGTGTATGCCAGAATATTTAGGTGTACCTCATGTTTCTTTCCAAAAATTGTTTCATTCGGAATCTGAAAAACTACGCTTTGTATGTTTAACTAGATGTGATGTTTGAAATTATAGAAAGAAAATTCTACTGTAAATCAATTTTTAACGTATTGAAAAAAGATATTGCTTAAAACTTAAATATGAGATCGACATAAAGAATGAATTTGAAACGATATCTTGGAAACAAATCATTCAATAATTGAAAATTTTAATTTTTTAGATCTTAAATACCGCAAGAAAATAGCATTGACAAATTTTTGGAGTTTTTTTAATACATCAGAAGGCTTTTTAATCAAATTTGTGAAAGAAGAAAACTTATAAGAACTGCAGCTTGTTTTGCTAATGCCCACTAAGGCCCACTATACAAGACTACAAGATTATCACTATACTAGATCTACAATCGTAAAAGCGTTGCTACCAAACATTGCTACAACATTACTATGTTTGTTTTTCTGATTTCATGCTTTATTTACAATCTAATATGTCGTATACAAACCTCAAAACAAATTTCAACTTTTTTATTCTAACATTTTTCATGATTTTATAACATCGTGCAGTAAATGACTTTTGAAATAAAAATTTTTAATACTTAGTGGAAATAATTATTTTACAAATATGAAATGTATTTAGAATTAAATGTGTATAAAATTAAATTTACAAGAAATAAATTTATGTTTACGACAGCTGTAAGAACATTACGAAATAATGTACTCATTAAAAGATTTCGGTCATGTTGAAAAATTTCGATTTAAATAATTCTTTAAATAAAGCTACTACAGTTTTTATGATTTAAGTAAGAAATTTCGTGGTATTAAAAATTATGTATGAAAATTACCATAATTGAATTAATTATACGATTAAAAAGCGTAATGAAACTATTTCTATGTTACGAATTGTCTATCAGATCTGCTACGGTGGTGTGAAGTAGTTTCCGAGTGAGGAGTGGGTGGGTCTGTGAGATGAATCAGTGTTAAAAGTAAAACAAAATAATTAAATAAATAGTTTTATTTTTAAGAACAATAAGGTTGGTTTGTAGATAAAACTATCTTCACACTACAAGATTCAAGCAGTCAGTAATGTTTTGTTTCGATCTCTTTCTTACCTGACTGCTGATAAATCTATTTTAAACGAAAACTTTTAATTAGAAACTTTAATATTTATTTTATTTTCAATCATTTATAAATTACAAAACTACAATTTATATACATACTGATAGTTTTTTGTATCATTTGACACAGGCAAAAAAACCAATGTAAAAATATTTCAATAGAGAAGTTTACAAATTTTATACTTACATACATGAAAGTATTTAGATACATTCATCAATATGCGATGTGTGTGTAAGTCAACAGACTTATTGTGTTATACATTACTATTATAGATATAGACTAATAACAATTTAATTATTTACATTATTAATGGTTTAAAATTAATAATATAAAACTCAATCTGTGGACTGACGCAATTATTGCATCTTTATGAATGTATTTGAATAAATATTTTAATGTATGTATACAAATTGTATTCTATGTTGAAATATTTGAAGATTGTTTTCCCTACATCAAAATATACCAAAACCGATCTGTATAGTATAGTCGATACATGAACATGAAATGTACAGTGTGTATCATGTAATAAAAAAAATAAATTATATTTTTTTACTTGAGTAGTAAATTTTAGAAATCAAAACCTGTTAATTCTAGAATATTTTTGCATCACACCGGATTTTATTATAAAGCCGGGAGGAAATTTGAAGTTGATATTAAGTTATATTTCGATGAGCTACTTGAAATTTGGACCAAGGCGTAGAAGTTAATGGTTAATAAATCAATAAAAACCAATACAAAGTGCACTTTCATTTTCAAAACCCCTAAATTCAGAAAATAATATAAAAAAAAATTGTATTTACTCAGCCATGTTTTATAACGAAAATTCTCTAATTTCAAACGAAAAACATTGGTCGAGTGTTTATTAATGCATCACCTATTCTGCTGCATGTTTTTCGTCTGAAATTATAGCAATTATTTTATACTTTTTAGTTCATTATAAAAATATGTTACATTATTTTTAATTATTTATTGTAAATAACAATAAACAGCTTGTACCTTCTTCTTACAGGATTTAATAATTACATAATAAAATAAACTAATTAATTAAAAACTTTAGTTTATTTTGTATTTTACTTTGATTTATAACAAATAACTTAATATTCGGATTTGTGGTGTTTCAATTACATTAAAACTTAATATAAACTTTGAGATCATATTGTAGTTTACACGGTAGCTTTTTTCTTTCATTTATAAAGGTTTATTTTATGTTTTTATCTAAGACATCTAGCTCTAAAGAAAGCGGTATGAATCTATCAAATTTGGCAATTTGATTTTCTTTCAGGAATTGTGTGAAAGTACTGAATAAATAAATAAATAAATATTAACTTGAATTCATCGACAATTTTAAGCAGTAGATGAGCCACATTAAATTTAATTGATTTATACATTGCACTCTAATTAAATTCAATTATTTGTCATGAATCTCAATGTTTTATCAAAATTTATGTACTTCCCATGCTCATTAAATATTGTATGAATTGGGTTCATTCAACAAAAGTGTATAGCCAGCCATTAGCACACAACGTGGGCTATCACAAACAATATTCAAAAAATGTACATAGTACGATTAATGATTTTTGGCACATTATTGTTGGGCTTGATGCAATTAATTTTTGCAACGGTCAGTTTCTTGATTTTATTTGTAATTAGGAAACTTTAACAAGTAAAAGTATTTCAGTCCATTCAACAAATGATATATACTGAAAGTAATTTTTTGGTTGTGTTTTTAGTCATTTTGGTCTCTGGTGATAGATCGATTAGAATATGAAATCTATCGTCCTGACCTGGTGATCAATGTCAGAAGTGAAATGCACAAAATTAGTCGAACAGAATCAGCTCCAACCATACGGTTTACGTTACTTCGGGAAATGGAAAATCTTACTGTAAGTACATCTAAATAATTAAGATCAACCAATTTAAGTTGTTGATTTTTTAAGAATGAATTTCTCTTATAAATTCACATAGACTGAAAGCTCGTGTTACGGTATGAGTCTGAGGTTCTTTCAGTACTATGTAATAAATTTTTATTGAAAAAAGTTTATTTGTTTTTTTTTTTTTTGGAAATTTTTTAAAATATCGGAACTTTAGTCTTTAGATTTTTTTACGCACACACATAGGCAGTCTACATTTAAAAACTTTATGTGTGTATGCGAAAACTTTCGAGGGGTAAATATTTATGTTCTATAATTGTTATTTGATCCTTTTTTGCGTTACCCTTACCATTTTGATCCAACGCTTAAAAGCTTATAATTATCTTTTGTATTTATGGAATTTTTTTAAATGAACTTTATCAAAATATATTTTAGATTTCTGTGGGATTATATCGCATTAATGGAGCTCAGAAATTAAAATTACCATTTAATATCACTGGTGATTTATGTAAATTCATTGAAAAAGATTTTCTTATTATTAAAGATTTTAAAAGGATGGGAGTAACCAACTGCCCTATAGCTGCAAAAGAATGGGTTTTTGAAAAGATCCAAATTGATGTCAACAATTTACCAAATTTACGGATAATTGGACATTTTATGATTAAATTAGTATTTTTTTATGAGAACAATCCGGTAGGGACAGCAAGCGCTTACATCACTACACGTGAAAGTGGAAATGCAGTATCAAAGAAACGTGATCCAAACAAATTCATTGATCATCCATAATAATAGAAATATTATTTAGGAATCCTATTTTTTAGCTTTATGAATATAATTTACTTATGAACCTGAATTTACATATTTTTTTCGAAATTGTTGACAATCAAAAATTAATAATCAATAAAAATCATTTATGACAGAAATAAGTATAAGTTATTATTTTACAAAAAAAATTGTAAGGAACAAGTTTGAAGCAGCAAATAAAAAATAGTCTTTTGAAACACAAAATGAGTTTTTGTATACCATAAAAATTTGTACGATCATTTTCAGAATCACAGTTTTAGATTTTAACCAATTATCCATTAAATATTACCCAAAAGGGAGCTTCAAGGAGGTTTACAAAAGTATTTTCTCAAACCTGATGACATTAAATTACGTTCATGTGATGACGCAGCTTCCATACCTAACAACGCCTATAAGCCTTGAGTGTCTGCACGTACTCCCACTCTGATTTTCATGGCACCTATTTTCAATAGCATGTCGTACGGTCATAGTATTTTTCCTAAAATGCAGTTTTACTTCATTAGCGCTCCATATACCTTTGTAGTAAACGTATATTCTGCAGAGTAAATTATCTCGTGGCCTTTCTCCATCCCCAATGTTGCATAAAATGCCAGCGCTTACAACCCGGCAGCCATCCAAAAGTTAAAAAATAAAAGAGGCACATGTATTTATCATGTCTTTCTGTTAATTTTGCCTTTCTTTGAGAATAAATTGTTAGGGACTTTCAAAATCAATCCCTTGACAAATCATATTGCGCAGTTGACAAATTTTGAACTGCACAATATCAGATTAAATAGTTTTTACATTCTTGCGTAGTATTGAATAAAATCGAATAAACGAAAAGTTTCGTAAGGTATAAAAAGCTTTTCGTGAGCAAGCTACAATTAGTTTGCATTTTACTTAAGTTGATCGGTATAAAAAAATTGAATTGGCCAAATGACTTGTTGATCTATAAAATATTCTTATGAGTAGTTTTGAAATATTACTAGCACTACGTCTGTTTGATAGCAATTGATAATTTGTTCCTGAATGTGGGCTTGGTTAATGTGAGAGAATTATAATATGTAGCATTAAGCAAACAACCCCAAATGAAGCAACCTGGCAACACCATCAATTCTGGTTATTTGAATTTTCCACAGGAAATATTAATTGAATTGTTTCGTGATGGCAACTGGAAATGAGTTAAAGTAACCAATTTAAATCATACAAAATTTAAAATTATTAAAAATTATTTAAAACAGTTTATTTTTTTATGAATTAAATTACCTAAATTAAATTTATCTATAATTTCGTGTTATATTTAAATTAAAACATTTTAATCCATCATTTTTGATCAATCGCAATTAATTGTACAAAATTTTGTGAACCAGTAATACTATTTAATGGCTTCCCATACTCATTTAGCATCAGTTCTAATTTGGTTTGTTTCTACACAAAAATTATACTTATTAGCTGATGAAGTGGGCAACCATCTGAATTCAAGTGACTTCAAGAAGGTTCTTCAAAACATGAATTTAGGACGATTTATCATTTTTTGCATATTATTGTTATGCTACATACAATTAAATTCTGCAAAGGTAAGTTTGTTGATTTTATTTGGAGTCAGTAGAAATTCAGAAATAAAATAATGCTCTAAATATAAGTTTTCATTCAGCATTTTATACAAAAAGTGTTTTCTGAACAAATGAACAAAATGCCATTCTCAAATTTGATATAAATTGATATATCACTGAAATTAATATTATTTATCTTTTACAGAAGTCTATTGTGATCGATCGCGTCGAATATGAAAACTTTCGTGAAGACGTTTTGACCAATATCAAAAGCGAAATGCAAAAAATTAGCCGAACAGAATCAGCTCCATCATTTCGTTTTACGTTACTTCGTGATTTGGATAACGTTACCGTAAGTACATTTACTCAGTAAAAATAATATTTATTTTGAAAGAATGATTCGCATAGGCTGAGAGCAAATGGATGACTTGAATAAACTTCTCTCTGAAAGGAAAATACATTCTGAATCAGCTATACGTCTTCAAACATCCGAAAATATGAGAGTTGGATTGGATCAAAACTTAAGAATTAACCATAAACGATGGAAGAAGTTTGTTTTGGTTATTTTCACAGCAAACTTTGGAATTATTTTTTTATAAACTACTTGATTATCTATTAAACATATCTTGTATTGTTATATTATTATTTATATATTTATTGTTAAACATCATCGTATTGTACGGAGAAGATCATAGACTATTGAAGTGGTCGGCGATGATCGTCAACACAAAATCTAAGATGTGCTGTTTTAAAATTTGGTCAATTGTAATAAAAATAAAATAATAATATTTAATAAATAATCAAATTTAAATTAATCAAACAGTAATATTTATTTAAAGAAGATTAAGTTATGTTATTCATAAACGAATTTATGAGTCCAGAAATCCTTGTAACAATTGCGTAACTGGAAAAAAAGAAAAGTTTAAAATGATGAGTATGCTCAACTAGCTGCTTAATAATTAAAAATTTAAAGTGAAATACCCTAACTATCTAGAAAAGATGTTTCGTTTTTAATTATTAAATTATAATTTCTAAAACTCGCAACCTTCAATTTTATTTTATTTTCATTATTATCTTAATTAAAAATTTGTTTTTAGCTCTCAGTGGGATTGTATCGTGTAAATGGTGCTCAAAAATTAAAATTGCCATTTAATATCACAATCGATATGTGTACACTGATAAAAAGTGATTTTCTTATTATTAAAGATTTTAAAAGGATGGGAGTAACCAACTGTCCGTTAGCAGCAAAAGAATGGGTTTTGGAAAAGATGCAATTCGATGTAAATAATTTACCAAAATTTGTATTATATGGACATTTAATGCTCAAAATTTATTATACCTATGAGAACAAACCAATGGCAACAGGAGATATTTATTTCACGATACGTGAAAGTGCAAAACCTTCATCGAAAAAAGGTGATCAAGAAAAATAAATGAATAATCCATATCGAAGAAATTATTTCTGAATTTTTTTTAATTTTTTTTTGTCGAATAAAGATCGGTGTTATGAAAATATATTTATTTTGGAACAAAATCAGTCTTTTGAAACACAAAATGAATTTTTGTATCCCATAAAAATTATAAGATCATTTTCAGAATCATAGTTTTAGATTTTAACCAATTGCCTATTAAATATTACCCAAAAGGGAGCTTCAATTAGGTTTACAAAAGTATTTTCTCAAACCTGGTGATATTAAATTACGTTCATGTGATGACGCAGCTTCCATACCTCACAACGCCTATAAGCCTTGAATGTCTATACGTTCGCCCACAAGGATTTTCATGGCACTTGTTCTTAATAGCATGTCGTACGATTAAGCATTTCTCCTAAAATGCAGTTTTACTTCATTTGCGCTCCATATATCTTTGTATTAAACGTATATTCAGCAGAGCAAATTATATCATGGCTATTCACCATCCCCACTCTTATGTAAAATATGAGCCCTTACAACCTGCCTTATATTTACATGCATTTCGGCTAATTTCTTATTACTCCACCTCGACCTTCGAAAGTTCGGCCACAGTGAGCGAGGAGCTGATTTACACACTTATTGATCAAGACTTTCTTACTATTTTAATAAAGGTAAATTAACTTTATAGTAAAGATTTTGAATAGAGTCAATTTGACCCAAGCAATTATCATAGTTATTTGGACATTTTTTCTATGAGAACAAATTGTAAGGGACTTCGAAAATCAATCCGTTGACAAATCATATTGCGCAGTTGACAAATTTTGAACTTTACAATATCCGATTAAATAGTTTTTACATTCTCGCTTAGTATTGAATAAAAAATAACCCTAAATGAAGCATCCTGACAACACCATCAATTCTGGTTATTTGAAATTCTCACAGGAAATATTAATTGAATTGTTTCGTGATGGCAACTGGAAATAAGTTAAAGTAAACCAATTTAAATCATACAAAATTTAAAATAATTTAAAACAGTTTATTTTTTTTATGAATTAAATTACCTAAATTAATCTATGATTTGAACTATAATTAAATTAAATAATTTTAATCCATCATTTTTGATCAATTGCAATGAATTATACAAAATTTTGTGGACCAGTAATACTATTTAATGACTTCCCATTGTCATTTAGCATCAGTATCAATTATGTTGCGTTTATTAGTTGCGTACTAATTTGGTTTATTCAACACAAAAATTTATTAACTGAGTTTAAGTGGGTAACCAATTGGATTCAAGTGGCTTCAAGAAGGTTCATTAAAAAATGAATTTAGTACGATTAATATGTTTTTGCACATTTTTATTATGCTACATACTATTTAATTCTGCAAAGGTGAGTTTGTTGATTTCAGTAGAAATAAAAAAATAAAATAATGCTTTAAATATTTGGGCAAAAGTTTTCATTCAGCTACATTCCCAAATCCCAAATATAAAATCGTATTAGTGATTTTTGTATCATATAATTCTACTGAAATTAATATTATTTTTATTTTTATAGAATGTAGTTGTGATCGATCGCGTCGAATATGAAAACTTTCGTGAAGACGTTGTGACCAATATCAAAAGTGAAATGCAGAAAATTAGCCGAACAGAATCAGCTCCAACAATTCGGTTTACTTTACTTCGCGATTTGGATAACATTACAGTAAGTAAATTTTCTCAATAAAAATAATAATAATAATAATTAAAATAAAAAAAAAACGAAGCCTATGTGTTTATTTTGAAAGAAGGATTTTTATAGTATGATTTCGTATAGGCTGAGAGCCAGTGGACGACTAGAATAAACATCTCTCTGAAAAGTTAATGCTAAGGAAAATACATTCAGAATCAGCTATACGTCTTCAAACATCCAAGAAAGATGAGAGTTGGAGTTGGATTGTTTAAAGTTTGTTACCTTTTTAGAACAAATGCAATATTTTTTCATAAACAGCTGAATTATCTAATAAACACTTCTTGTATTGTTATTATTATTTATGTATTTATTGTGAAATATCATCATAGATCACGGAGAATATCATAGACTATGATCGTAGGCATCGGCGATGATCGTCAACACAGTGTCTTAGATAATTAGAAAATTGGCTGTTTTTAAATTTGGTCAATTATAATTAAAATAAAATAATAATATTTAATAAATAATCAAATTTAAATTAATCAAACGGTAATATTTATTTAAAGAAGATGAAATTTACAAAAGGTTATGGGCCCAGACTTTCCCTTAACAACTGCGTAACTGAAAATCAAAAATTTAATCTGAAAAATTAATTGAACTCAAGTATAACACTTGAGCAATGTCTAGAACTGTACGGACTGTGTACTTAGTATATTTTATTAATGCTAATTTTATAATTTTCAAAATTCTTTACCTTCAATTTTATATGATTTTCATTATTCACTTCATTAAACATTTGTTTTTTAGCTCTCTGTGGGATTGTATCGTATAAATGGAGCACAAAAATTAAAACTGCCATTTAATATCACAGCCGATATGTGTACACTTTTAGAAAAAGATTTTCTGGTTGCGAAAGATTTTAAAAGGATGGGCTTAACCAACTGCCCTATAGCAGCAAAAGACTGGGTTTTGGAAAAGATTCAATTCGACGTAAATAATTTACCAAAAGTAGTGATCTATGGACATTTAATGCTCAAATTTTTCTTTTTCTATGAGAAGAAACCAATAGCAACGGCAGATATTTATTTGACGATACGTGAAAGTGCAAAAGGTTCATCGAAAAAGCGTAATCCCGAAAAATAAATTAATTTTTCTGATTTTTTTTTTGTGTCGAATAAAGATAGGTGCAATGAAAATAAATTTGTTTTAACTTTAATTCAACATATGTTTTTTATTCACAACCCTTTCGAAAACTGTACTATCTAGAATGACTACCATATTGATTCTGCGCCTCCCTATAAATTAAAAATATATTCTTGTTGAATCTCTTGAAGTGAATTTTCATTATTGTCAAACTCGCGACGTAAGGTGATGACCATTCAATTAGTTAACAGTCAAAATGTAAGTAAGACGAATTTATAATACATTTATATAAATTAATGGTTAATGATAGTTAATTAAAAAGAAATTCAACTTATGTGAGTAATAATTCTTTTGTTTTAATAATTAACTTCAAAAATTCAAAATGGTTTATCACGATAATAAAATAAAAATTAATTTGTAATAAAAATTAATTTTTATTCATAAATAATAGAATTTGTTTTAAAATGATTTTATTCATATTTTCAATTGGAATATTTTATTAATATAACGATAAAAAAGTTATTCGGCTGCTCCAAGTGTCAAAATTTGGCAAAAGGGTACCTCATTGTAACTATATTAAACATAGAATAAAATAGTAAAACTGTTTTCATTATTTGTACGAAATTTTACAGAAAGGACAGCGAGCGAATCACTTGCTACACGCCGAATGTTTATGAGACTGTACGATATAACTTGGGCACGGTTTTTATATAAAGGGGCATTACAGCTTATACTATTAAGTTTTGACTCTTATTTTAATAAATATCAAGAACTTGTATCAACCACAGTCTCGGGTTCATCGAATTATGTTGGTTGTGAAATTTAAGATTTATTTTTAATTTATAAACCCGGTGACCATAAAATGACTGACATGATTCTAGGAAAATCATGCAAATATAAGTTAACGTAGACTACATTCACGTCAGGACAACTGTTTTTTATTTATTGGAAATAAATTAGAATCAAACTTGAATAATCATAATCATTGCGTTGGGTAAGAACTGCGATGCATTAATTAATTAATTAATTTATCATTATATCCTCAACACAATCTAATTTTTTAGTTATTATTTTACAGAAAATTTTTGAGGAACAATAAAACAGTCTTGTTTTATATCAAACTTATCAGTTTATGTCAAAAATCACTATTATGAATTTTACCAGTCTTGTCATAATTATTTTTATTTCAGTATTTTAACAAACTCTTTAATTACTGAACTACGTTTTCAATGACGAATTTTTGTATTGATGTGAAATGTCGAAATTATGACTCTCTGACATTGTCTTGTTTTACATTAGTTTTAGAACAATTTTCAGAGGTTTCAGAGCTATTCGGAGGTTTCAGAGCTATTCGGAGGTTTCAGAGGTAAAAGTTTCAGAGCTATTCATGATTAAAGGTACATCTATAATGTAGTCCTTGGTTTGCATGGTTTATTATGTTTTGTTGTGATACACAAATAATCCTTAATGTACCAATTAAAATATAGTGCTTAAATAGTTATTTAGTTGTATAAATAAATAATATATAAAATTTCTTATAATTTATATGAATTCATTTTAACTGACATATAATTTGTACTATTATTAAGTTTAATATTTTGGCTGATATTTTGAGAAATTGTGATTAATTAAAAATAATATTTAGTTATATCAATCGGCAAATTTAAACAATAGATTTATCTTTTTTAATAAATTAAATTAAATAAAAATATTTTTTAATTTGTTATTTCAATTAAATTAATAATCATTTGGTTCCATCATTTTATCATAAATCACAATTTATTAAACAAAATTTGTGGACCATTTGAAGTTAAATTAAATTACTTCCTATTCTCATTAAGTATTCGGTATTTGTATGAATTTGGTTTGTTCCACATGAATTTACATAAAGAGAGCTATCACATTGCTTAAAGTGGCACAGAAGATTATATCAAAAAATGAACTTAGTACGATTAACGATTTTGAACATATTGTTGTTGGGCTACATGCATTTAATTATTGCGAAGGTAAGTTTTTTGATTT
>JAEMTY010000463.1:0-25000 GCA_020423425.1 Chrysopa pallens
AAATTTTCTTAATAATAAAAAAAAAAATCAATTTATTAAAATGAAAAACACATAAATAATACAATTTATTATTATATTAATAATAATAAATTATGTTATTTAAGTTGTAGTATGAGACAACACAACTCGGAACTAATAATTAAAAATAATTATTATTAATTAATAATGTGGGGCACATTTAAGGGATATTCAATATTCAATAAATAAATTAATATATGATGTTGTATGATGTAACAATTTAATATTTTAAAAATATACCAAAAAAGTACACAATTATGTTTCTAATATCTTTGAGCAAAATAAAATTTAAATTAATTTCAAATCGACCCGAATAATATTAACTTTAATAAAAAAATTAATAACGTTAAAAAATAATTAAAAAAAAAAAAAAAAATTGATCGCCGCCGATCAAACACCACTGAATCAAATAATATAATAATAATAATAATATGCATCTATATGCGCGCGTGTGTACTTTATGGGGAAGTACCCCCCTCCCTTTGATTCAACAACTAAACTACTCACTAGAGAGTTGAGTATAAGATGCCTGCCTATATATTTCGAAGTCAAACATCCCACAATATCATTATTGTCCTGTCTCTGATCTTAAAAAACGTTTTTCAAACAAGAGAGAACAGCAGCGCTTCAACTTCTTATCTTATTATAATTATTAATATTATTATTGTTCTAAATCAACATAACAAACATAAAGTGAACTTCTTAATTCATATTAAAGAAAACAACTTGCATATTAGTTTTATTTTGTTAAGTGTAAAAACAATAAAAAATCAACGTAACGCACCGCCACGCAACGCTTTAAAAATGGCACAAATTCAAAAAAAATTAATTATAGTGACAGTGTTTATTTCGTTAATTGTTTTAAGCAGTTGTAAAAGTTTAGTTTTAAAGGTAAAAAATTTTCTATTTATTTCTTCAATTTTAAGTAGAGTCAGTAAAATTCAAATGATTTTAAATTAATTGTTTAAAAAAAAATAGAGCGGTTCTTTTTTGATTTTTTTAATAATGAATGATTCAATGAATTTAACAATGAATCGCGTAATAAAATAGTTTGTATAACAAACGTAACGACTCAGATCTGTTGAACGATCTCTCATACACCTCAAATGATGCAATCATTAATATATTTTACAAGTTACCTGTGTAGTACTCTTTCATAGACATGTATATATGTTGTACGTGCGTCTATTCACATGTTATTATAACTTGCATGAATGTTTGTTTGTAGTCAATCGTATTGTATTGTATGGTAAGAATGAAGTTGTAAAATATATTAAAACTATTCCGTTATTAAGAGGAGGCCTTCAACAATTCATTGAAAAAAAATAAAAATAATAATAATAAATAAATATTGAGAACTTACAAACACATATTAACTTCTAAGCTCTGTAAATATATAACAAATGTATCAATTTAAAAATCTAAATTAATACTTAATTTATTTTAGCAGATCATTATTTTTGTAATTATCAATTGGAAATTAAAAAAATTTTAGAATTTTTCGCTTTTAACGAAAAAGTACCAAATTTGAATAAATGAATAATCAGTATTAAAATTGTAAAAATTTGAAATAAAATATAATTTATTAATCTTAAATTTTACGGTTGGAAATTTGAAAAAAATTAATTTTCATTACGCGAACAATTCAAAAAAAAAAATTTTATTTTCTGAATTAAAAATTATTTTCAAGGTTTTAAATTATATTTTTCTTTTTTTTTTTTTAAAACATGTGTGAAATTAAATTTCGTCTTTTTTATGAAGTGAACACAAGATCCTTAGAACACAAGATCTTTAGTAGCACTAGATTTTCGTAAAAATAAATTTTCTCCAGATCTTAAGAAAGTACAAGGAAAGTTTGAGAAACGCATTAATTCGATTAATATTGGCTAAACATTGCGAATTTTAGGATTATTATTAAGTCTTATTGTAAGGTTTACGGTTTAGTTATTTTAGGGAACAAAAAAAGAATAGAAATTATTAATTAAACTCTTAAATAATTAAAACATAAAAGATAACATCTTGGGTGAGATTCGAACGCACATCATTCGATAGTTCAAGACTACACAACACTTAAATAGACCACCTATACATGATTATACATATATATATTTCATCATCTTTTAACGTTGTTCTTAGAACATCGTATTCAATGAAATTACGCAAATCAAATAAAAAAATCTGATGAAATTTCGAATTATAATTAGATTCTTAGAATACCTTGAAGTATAAAAAAGATACAACAAAACCTTTGATCAACTAAAAAACTTTTTTAGGTTTTTCAGTTAAGTTGAGTTGAGTCATCTCGGATGACATGACATTTAAAAATCATGTCAAACCAATAAGAAATAGAAATACAAATAAATAGACGTAAAAAATTATTGCAAATTTTATTTTGTTATGTCTACATGACCACTAAAATTAGATTTGAATATGTACTGTACGTCTGTCTGAAGGTAATTTACGTTAGTGGACGCAACGAATTATACTGTTATTTATTTATTTATTGGACATGGCACACACACAGAACGTTACAAATGTACGATTGACTGTACGACACATTATGCGTATTTATTCTAAAATACAAAGAAGTTTACACGTTAACTTGGAAATATAACAATTTTGTCAATTGTAAAGCAATTTAATAGTTTTAGTCTAAATTAGATGTTCATAGAATCACCTAATTAGTCCATTTTCGTTTGTCCGTCATCAAAATAACTCAAAAACGTAAAGAGATAGAAATTTGATGGCATATTCTAGACCTATAGTTTAAATCCATAACCAATAAATCCATAACCAAACTTTTAAACCATAAATGATAAGAGATGTTTAAATTTTTTTTTTGTAAACTCTTTAGATTCACCACGATCTCAGCTCAAACTTAGCTAATAAATTTATAAATAATTTTAATATATCTAACTATACATGTATGTTTAACTGTATGGACTACATACTTAGAATATTTTATGAATGTTAATGATTAAAAGCAGTTGAACCATATGTCGAATGAATAAACATTTGACGTCATCTTCACTTGTTTTTTTTTTAAACGAACTATCATTTTAATTATTTATTGATTATAAAGTAATTTTTTTTCATTTTCATTGACGTATTTAATACTCAGATTCTAATATAAGTACAAATATTAATTAATTAATTATGATATTTTTATTGGTCATTAAATGAAATCATACATTAGTTTATTAACAAGTTGTCTACTGAATATATTTGCGATTTGAATGGCTCAAAATTTACAAAGTTTGAATTACTGTATTTGAAGTTTTTAAGCTTTACAAATATTAAAAGTATTTATTTTTGTGAAAGCATTATCGTGTAAATATCCACGCGTACATAATATATATAGATGTAGTATAAACATCTTGTAGATGGTGTGATGTCATTATTTATGTATTATTTTGTCTGGGCCGATCAAGCATGACTCTACTATGGACACAACAGACAAACAAACAAACAAACAAACAGACAACAAGACGGACACGAACACGGACAAACAACATTGCTGCTGCTGCTGCTAAGTCATTATAATTAATCACATCAGCAGCATTTAGCATCCATCAGACATCAGATTAGCTTCAGTTCAGACCAGACGCTGACGCTGACGTTCGTTATCGTAGAACGTAATCACAGTGTTTTAAATACAACACGTGGTTTGTTTTGGTAGTAGTGTGTAGTAGCAACGTCTTGTAAAACTTTTTAAAACAAGCTTGGTGAATTTAATATTAATATAAGACCGATAACTTTCTGATTAATTCAATTCTAGTATTTTTATTGATGAATAATTAATCGAAAAATTCTGTAATAAATATAAATTCAAATACAACAAACTTCTCTTTAGAGGAAAATGTCCCGATATAAAGCGTATAACCACTGCGTTTATATAAGTTTTACTAGAATTAAAGTTTTGACAAATTTTTCTTATTTCTTATCACAAATACGTGAAAATAAAACAATAAATAGTTTTAGATAATAAATTTTATCACTGTTTATCGTCCGATGACCATATTTTTTTATCCGAAACGTAATCATATAAAGTTTCGTTCATTGTAATATTAATTTTTTTATTTATTTCTCAATTGATAAATTTAATCATTTTTAAAAAAAGATTTTGCTGGATTAACACAAATTAACGATTTTCGATTTTAGTGATGACAATATTATCGATTTTCGTGAAAGTTTAAAATAGATTTGTATTTACAGGATGAATTTAGAGTTATTTGCTAACAAGAAAATAAATCGATTTTAACTTGATAAAATTATACAATTTATTTACTATTGTTTATAACAATTTAATTAATTTATTATTCATTTATTCAATTTGATATAAGTAATATGGAAGTGACAGACAGACAGACCTTTATGGGTTATTCAACTGATTTTAATACAAAAACAAAACACATTTCAAACGCAATTTTATTATAAATTAATTGAATTGAAGCGCAACACACCACTTACGTCAACTTATGATCAACGTGCGTCATTTAATAATTAACACGAAATAGATAAATAATTAACTATTTTGTGTTGGTTTTTTTCCCGCCATTTATTTATTTATTTTGATAAAAATATAATAAATCAATCAATAAATTGACCTTTGACAATGAGATGTGTGTGATGTCTTTATTTACGCATTAAATACGCAGTTGTTGTTGATGATAGTTAATAGTTGCTTTATTTGTTATTTACAGAGAGCAATTGCTGAGCAAAAGACTTCAGATCTTGGTGAACAAAAACGAATATGTAAAAATCAAACACCTTGCGGATGGGCTGTGTACAGTTCTATAGTCAAAACCATCGATTATTTTATGACTAATTCGTAAGTATTATGATTGATACAAGAATAATCGATTCATTCAAGAATTAATTAAATAATATTCAAATTTAATTGATTACAGACGTTGCTCGTGTCCAGAGAACTTTACATGCGGTCGAACTGATGACGATCTATCAATTAGTGCATACGTCTATCGATGTTTGAATGCAACACAAGCTGCAGCGAATCCAGATGATCCGTTTGCATTTCGACCAAAAGCTACGTGAAAATGATTTTAACAAAATCGTACACAAAAAACAATCACCGTCCAACACCGTCTCCAGTGCGTGCATGCACACTTTCTCGAAAGTAGCGTGCAATTAATCCAAAGTGAAAATCATTTGCATCCAAAAATCATTTGTAAATAATCTAATATTGATTTGTTCTTTATTATGGCCTGCCTGGCCGCTGCGCTGCTAATTTGAGAAGATTACTATTAAATTATATTTGGTTTGGTGTTTTGTTCATACTAATTTTCTATTGTAGATGTAGATGTACATTTTCTTATGTAAGATTTTTTTTAAAACTTATTATCGGTTCTGTCTAGGTTACATGACGTTTCTTTCATTTTCATTGATGTTGCTTGACGTCATCATGTCTTGCACATCTTCTAAATGGTGGTGTTATGTAACCTTTTTACCTATTTACACAAGATCTTAGTTTAATTAGTAAGTTAGTTAGTTTTTTTTTTTATATATTTAAATTATTGTAAATATTTTTGTATTTTTTATTTAAGTTTTAAAACAAAACAAAAAAAAAATTTTAATTTATTCAATTTATAAGCCAATCAAAAAAAAATTATTTGCTCCATATTTAATTAATTAATGTCCGTTTCATTTTATGTCTGATTTCTTTATATTACATTTAATAATCGATATTAATTTGAATAAAAAACTATATTCAAATTCTTATCAAATATAATATATAGAAATACAGCCATAATTAATTCAGTATTTTTTTTTAATAATATATCTATATATATCAATTATTATTTAACAATAGAGTACTTACATATTGTATGACAATAGTATCTATGAATACAGTAGAATCCCTTTAAAAAAAACTACAGTTCAATCCGTTTAAAAAAAACATATCAATTTTATTTTAATAGCATTAATAAAAATATTCTTAAATTAAAAATATTCGAAAAAGAAATTTATGATATCAGAAAATACGAATGATTCTACTGTATAATTTATAATTATTAATCAAATATTATTTACAATTACAATATTTGAAATTCAAACTGTTCAAAATTGATCGTTTAAATCCAATCTGAGACGTCAAAAAAAACAAAAAAATAGTCAGTAACATAAAACTGAACATTCATAAAATTTAGGTATTGATGGAAAAATTGATGAAACCAAAGAATTTTAATTAAAATTAAATTAAATAGGTTTGATTTTCATTTATCGTTACACATAAAAAAATACCTCTCTCTGTTCAGTTTCGGCTGATTTTCAAATTTTGAGAATTTCTCATAAAAAAAATTTCACCAACATTTACTAAATAATTTGTAAAACATTTTTTTATTGGGGTGAAAAAAATTCAAATTGATGATCACCTCTGTAATAATGGTTTTGTTTTTCTTCTTCTTCTTCTAATGGTGCCGAATATACTTAATATACATATTTAATTAAAATTGTGTAGTGTAACTGTAACTGTAGACTGTAACATATAGTGTAACTGTAGCTTTAGAATGTATCAGTTAGGTTGTTTAGTACAGGTAGTCACCCACCACACCACACCACACCACACCATACTCAACAAACCATTCTCTATTATATTTATTTTATAAAAATTTTATTTAAAAAATAATTAAAATTAAAAAAAAAATTCTACATTTAAAAAAATATAAAAATCAAAAAAATTTCTCCATTTTATTTTTCATTAATTTTTTTTTTTTTTAATCTTCTTAATTTATTTATTTTTATATTGAATTTATTTATTTATCATCCTTCAGTATTTTTTTGTTGGTTTTTTTTTTTTAAATAATTTTTCTTTTATTTTCAATGTAGAAAAATAAATTTTTCTCTGTAAAACAATAAAAATACAAAATTTTTGTATCAAAAACCGAATTGAATTGTAAATTCCATTGAAATTAATAAAAGGAAATGTAAACAATTAATTTTTATCATATTTTATTTTTATATCCTTTTTTTCCATTTCATTTCGCTCAAAAGAAAAGCATGCTTAAAATGCTGCGTAATCTTAACGTGATTTCTAAAAAATAACGTTCGATACAGGGTGAACCTCAGCCTTCTGGTACATTTTTGTAAGAACTTTTCTCGCTATCAAAAATAACATTTGTTCCACAATTGGTGGAAGTCTGTTGCCATATTTTATGGAAAGATTAAAATTTGAAAACATCTGCCAAGAATCCAAACTTCTATTGCTAGTCGGAAGTGATATCAACTACACCAAAAACACTTGGTAATCAACTACAAAAATTTTATGTATAATGTCTTAATTCTTACGATTTTATAGGTTTGTATACAAACATGGTCATGAATTAAATACATATTATTATTATGCAAGCAAACAAGAGAATTGCTTCAAATGATTTGAATGAAAATTTATTAGTATTTCAAGTTTCTAAGTTTATCTAAAAAGAAAATCCTTAGATGAGTAAAAACTTCTAATTTCAGATAAGCATTTGAGCCAATGGATCGGTGTGAAGTGCTTTGAAGTCGTAGGTAAACCAGAATACCAGCATTCACCGCGTCTCATTGTCAGAGCAGTCAATAATTTTTATGATTTATTATTGCGTTGAAAATGAAATTTTTTTCTATGAAAGCTACGAAGAAACGGTGTTTTTCCCAGTCGGTTATGAGAGAAAATTGTAATATTTTATGAAGTCCTCATTTTGGGACTCTCATTCTTAAAAAATATCTTATTCAATGAAAAACAATCAGTTTTTTGTAATCGATGTCAAATGAAATGTTGCAGCGAAAATAGGAGAAATTTGATGTGCTTTTTAAAACCACTTCCCTCCCCTTCTTTTGAGCAATAGAGGCAGATATGATTTTTGATTTATTAAATTATAGAGCTACTAGTAATAAAAACTATTAAGAATTAGCTGTTATTTAGTTTTTAGTTTTTAATTTTTAGCTCATATTCGTGATTAAAATTACGCATTATTGTATGAGATGTGTTGAAACTAATGAAATGAACGTCATAAGATTGTTGTTCACACCCCAAATTACGTCTTGAATAGAGAATAAAATAATAAAATATAATTAATTTATCATTAAATAAAATAATATTTGGTGTTTGTTATCAATCAATGATTGAAATTTCTATTGTGTTCTACAAGATTGATACGCATCATATTCTCTCTCTCATATCAATTAAATAAATAAATATATTACTTATCATTATCATTATTATTAATTATTAAATATTATTATTATTTAAATAAAATATTTATTTATTTAAGGTTATGATCTTTAATGTAATTTAAGTAATAATAATAAGATTGACAATCAATAATCTATGTTACTTACTTTAATGACGCACTTACTTAACTATTAAATTAAATATTTTATTATCTTTTTATTTATTTATTATTGTTTTAATTCAATGAATATCTTTTTACCAATTTTAAAAAAAACACACAAACAAAGATTATACAGTTGATTTTAAGGTAATCAAAGAAACTGATTATTAGTGGCAAAAGAATAAGTCTTAAAATGGTCTTTTTTTATACTTAATTACCTATTATTAATATTTTTATTAAATCAGATGTTGGAGATGTTTTTTTTCCTTCAGAATTTTTTAATAATTGATCGAACAAAGTGAGTGTAACTTTTGAACGCCTCCTTCAATTTTAACGAAATTTGGTAGGCATATTGATCAGAGTCAGAAAAATCTCATTTTCCCTCTATGGGAAATTCGCTTTTTTTCTAAAAACAAACAAAATTAATAGCTCGAACTGGGGACTTTATGTTTCAAGAGTTTTCATCACTAGAACTATATATAAGCTGTTAGATTTTCGACAATCTTTTAAAAGCAGCAAAAGTCAATTTTTCAATATGAATTTTATTGAGAGAAATAATTGAAAAATATTTGAAAATCATTTGGACACAATGATTAGTGGCATTTTTTGGATTTTATCAAAAACGGCTGAGATATTTTCAACAGTAACTTTGTAACTTTTTCATGAGAAATAGCATTAAGAGAAACTTTGTTAGCCGCATTTCAAACAATTTCGATAAAATTATATTTATAACGATATTTAATTTGACCAATTAATTTCAAAAATTAAAAATTGGATATATAGTTTTAAAGATATCTATTTCATCCTAAAATCTGCCCGGAGTTCAATTCATAAAATGAATGTTTTTTTCTAGTAAAATCCTTGTTTTAGATTTTGGATTATTTAAAATAATAATAATAATTTGAATGAGTTACCTATTAATTAATTAATTATAAAAACTATATTGGGGTAGAAATAACAATAAAATCATATTGATATATCAAATGTTGATATCTATTAAGTATTGATTCATGAATATTGCAATACTTATTTATGAATTAATTAATTGTCGATATATATATATATATATATATATATATATATATATATATATATATATATATATATATATATATATATATATATATATATATATATATATATTAGATAATTATTAACCAATCAAAATCATTAATATTACGTTCGATGTACATCTGTTGTATTTAATTAATATAATTTATTTGAAATTAATTCATTGAGGCTGATTAACAAAGAGAAAGAAGAAAGAAGATTAATTATTAATTTACGTCATGTCATGCCATGCCATGTCATGTCATGTCATCTCGTTTAAAAAATAAATACTACATTTTTATTGATAAATAAAAAATAATATATACAATTAGATATCATCTAATAAATGATTGATACATAACATTACAAGAATAATCATAATTATAATAATTACGATTTTTTTTATTCAAATAAAAATAATAAAATTTTCCAATTGCATCATAATACTTATTATATCTACTTTAATGAAACAATCAAAATATTCATTTATTGGCTGTTGCAAAGCTGGATTTGGATTTAAGGGGAGCCTTGGATCATCTTCTGTCTGATATTGAATCACAAACAATCCATTTATAAGTTTATTAGTCCAAACAGACATTTTTTGCTAGCTTTTTTCTTATTATACATCCAAAAACTTAATTTTCTATGCATACATAGAAATGGAATTTGTTTTTGTTTTTTCTGGTTCTCCTCTTTTGTGCAATGAATAAAAATGCAATTTTGAATTAATTTTATTAAAGAAGGTCTACAGCTACAGCACACAGAGCTACTAGATAATTATCTGTTACCTTTAATTATTTATAATAATTTTATATTCAGAATAATGATTACTTATTAGTTAATTAAATGATTTACAATTAATAATTTAGGTATATTGATATGCAAACTCACATACTTGAAAGCTAAACAAGAAGCATATCCTTAGAAAACTTATATTAATCTTAATTATACATACTAGCTAACGTACCTACATAATTGTAAAACATATTGCATATACAGTGGTTGAATAAAACTTATTTCAGTTTCTACCTAAAAATTAAATCTAATTGTTCTAAAATAACACATAACACAAAATGTAGCACCGCAATTAAGTTAGCGTGGAAGTTTAATAAAATTTATTTAACCAAATCTGAAAAAATGCTCTCAATCCGGATTCATAATTGGTCCAGTGATTGGGTAATCATTTAATTAATTGTATGCAATCAAAATTACAAAAACTGTTTCCCTTATATCTATGTAATTAATGGTAATTAATGATTTTTTTAAATTCAATAAATTGTTCCCGATTTGCTCTTTGAATGAATGATGAATGTATGTTTTTTACATTAATTTTGGTAAAAAATTGAAAATTATTTGAATAATATAACATAAAATTAATATTGTAATCAAACAATGATATGATTTTATCGAATTTATACTGAAATTTAGTTAAAATTGCACGTGATGTCTTTGTAAGAGCAACATTTCATTCAAAGAATTAAGGCAGCGTTCATACTAGTCATTTAATTTGTTAATCTTAAATAATTAATATTATACTGACATTAATCTCGCTAAAAATAAATAAATTAATATTTTACATTGTGATCAAGCGTTTTGTTAATAATAGATAATACTTATAGTCCGGGAGGTAGCGTTGCATTTGTCATGGTGATTTCAGGCCGATCAATTTTGGATTTTATTGAAAGTTTATATGTAGTTGATAATCGAATGGCGGTTCAGTAGGCGTACCCAAGGTGGAGGAATAATAAAATTTATTTCAGGTCGCTTGAAATTAATTATAGACAGAGTTTCAATAATGTAGTAAATAAAAAAAAAATAGTCAGCAGAATATTTACGGGTGGAATAATTATCAGCTGAATATGACATTTGATTGCCTTAGATGGAGATTAAATGGCTACTCAGCAGAAATTTTTTTGTATTAAATGCGTCATGGAACCATGAATTCAAATAAACGCCAGTATGAACACAACCTAAGACTAGAATTCTGAATGAATATTGAATGTTGAATGTCCCATGTATGACTATGACCTGTGATCTTTGATAAGTAATTAAACAATAACTAAATTAATAATAATGAATGATGATTAATCATTTTTCTGATTACTAGAACAACATATACATAAATACAAACATACATCTGTTGATACTGATGTGATCTGACATCGTTTGTAACTTTGTAATTAATGATCGTATGATCATCATCGTATTGATATCTACACTTTTTTTACGCACTTTAATTCATCATGAACATTTCTAGTACAATACTTAATTTTATTATTATTTATTACATCCGGTCTATCTGTCTATCCACATCAATATATTTCATTGGTTCACTACAACATCACTGAAGTCTAATTACGATTATTATTTATCTATTCATATGTTTGATCATTAATTAAATACGCTACATATCACTGAGTTATCTTTTTTTTTTTTTTTGCATAAACTGGAAAAATTATTTTATTACATTAATAAAATTGGTTGCATCAGTTGTTTAACATAGCTATGCAAAAGATTCAAATCTTCTCAATGAGCCTTTTTAACCAAGGTTTTGAAAAAGACTTCTTATAGCAGAAAATAAAATTTGTAAAAAATTTAAATCCTAAATTTTCGTAGATTAACTAAATACATGAACAAGATTTAAATTGATTGAATAAAATAAATACGTTTAACGTTTTCAAATTTTTGTACCAAACTATTAATGAAGTAATACTTTCTTTTTATTTTTCTCTAATGTCATTAGCAAAAACAGAGTGCTAAATAATAAAAAATAAATAAAAAGTTTCATTCATTTACATAAACATTTTTGTAATGAGTTTCACCAATATATCCTATACTAACTGTGTATATTTAAGAAATTTGACAGTATTTAATAAGTGAGGTTAGAATTGCTGTCAAACTAAATAGAATTGTTTTAATAGTAAAAATTATGTATAATTTTGAGAAAATTTGTCGAACATGCTCTTCGGACGGTGAATTACAATCACTATTCGATAATTATCTATTTAATATACATGAGATACTAACAGAAATTGTAAATATTACGGTAAATCAGAAACTACTTTTCTATTTTGATTTCTTTTCTTACTTGAGTTCGATTTTTTTTTTTAGATAATGGAAAATGATAATTATCCTCAAAAGATTTGTACAAATTGTTTAGATAAATTATGTTCCGCATATAATTTTAAGCTTCAATGTCAAGAAATCCAAAAGAAATATGAAGAGTATTTAAATGATCCAGATTTGAAAAATGCATTTTTAATTGATGGTGTTAAAGAGGAAATCTATTTTAATGAGAAAGATGTTGAATTAACGAATAATAACGAAGAGTATTCAAATGATCTAGATTTGAGAAATGCATTTCTTATTGATGGTGTTAAAGAGGAAAACTATTTTCATGAGAAAGAAGATGTTGAGTTAACAAATAATTACGAAGAGGGGGAAGAAGGAAAAGTTATTAAAATAAATAAAAAAGTTATAAGGAAAAAACAAACGTGTAAAATTTGTAATGTAAGTGTCACGAAATTATATGAACATATGCGATCTCATACCAAAGAAAAACCGTATAAATGTGAAACATGTCACAAACAATTCTCGTTAAGTTCAAATTACAAACGCCATTTACGGAGTCATTCGGGAGAAAAATTTTCTTGTAATTTATGTGAACGTAGTTTTACACGAAAATACGCGCTACGGGAACACATACGATCACATGAATTATATCCAAATGAAAATTTGAGATTATCAAATCGTGAACGTCCATTTTTATGTAGCATTTGCGGTAAAGGTTTTGTACAGCGTTCAGCGTTAGATGCACATGTAAATGTTCATACTGGGGCACGACCTTATAAATGTAAATTATGTGAAAAAACATTCTCACAGCATGCAGCTCTAAGTACCCATCAATTAACGCACACAGGTGAAAAACGTTTTAAGTGCACGCACTGTGAAAAACAATTTTCACATCGTAATACAATGATCCATCATGAACTAATCCATACGGGTGGAAAACCATATAAATGTGATTTATGTGATCAAAGTTTTCGCCAACATCATCATTTAAAAGTACATAAGCGTAGCCATAGTGGCGTTAAACCGCATAAATGTGAGATTTGTGAAAAACAATTTTCATTAAAAAGTAATTTAACTGTACATGTGCGTACACATACGGGGGAAACACCGTATCTTTGTGAAGTTTGTTCTAAAGGATTTTATGATTCGAGTAGTTTAAAGAAACATATGAAGAAACATAATTTATTTACAGTGGAAAATGATGAGGAAATTATTAAACAAGAATCCATTGATTTATCTTTAGTGAAATTAAATAAGAATGGTGAATTTGTAAAAATTGATGAATTTGTTGTAAATGAATAAATTTTATTTTAATTATTGTGTGTATCTATTATTTATTTAAGTCAAGTTTTCAGGGAAACCAGGAAAATATTTAGTCAATTCTTTTTGAATCTCCCTTCCAATTTGGAAAATACAATCTCTGTAGAAATTAAATGATCTGGATAAATAGGAAATATTTATGTTTTCTTTTGCCATACAAACAACCCTCAACCCTTGGTTTTTGTGCAATCAAGGAAGGATCCATCTATACATTCTTTATTGTATGAAAGCTAATAGTTTACCAAAGAAGTGTCAGTATAGATTTACTGCTGGAATATGATTGAAATAAAATTCTATGAATTCAAAAATAAAAATTTTTGTCAAACATTCATCGTTCAATACATATTATTTTTAAAATGTAAGAACGAATTCAAAGAAATGAAGATGTGATCTCTTCTATAGGTACATTAAATTTGGTTAATACATTACATATTTAAAATTACCAAGAAATTCGTTAAACAAATTACAATTTCATTGTAAAATTACAATCGATCGATAAAAATATGGAGGTATTATTAAGATAGGCAATTATTAATTTGGATTTGGACATGTTATTAAATAAATTAATGAATTTTGAATAATTGTTATGTGTTTCTAGAATTCGATCTCTGGTTGTGGATCGTACCCGTAATAACTAATGCCACATTACTACTATTAGTGTTCTTTTATTCAGCTTCATAATTTATACAAAATGTATTCATAATTCATATACATCTCTAAATTAAATATTCAAAAATTATAATCTCTAAGAATTATGAAGGAAGGCATTCTAAAACCTAAAAAAGTAGTCTCAAATAATAAAATGAAAACTTTTCAATTTTATCGACCGAACGTCTATGGTATAACTAGATGAGATTACATTTTGTTTGCCTGTTACCTGTTTCTATCTATGTTTGTTCAGTGATAACTTTTGAACACATTAACCGATTTTGGTGAAATTTTATAGATATGTTAATCACATTTAAGAAATTTACTGTTTAGTTTTTATTTTATACATACTAGAAAGATGCGGTTTTTTTATAAGTAATAACACATAACATAGATCGGGAAATAAGAAACCTTGAATTTGTCTCTCTTTTAAGAAAATCATCGGAAATACTTTTTTTCAATGCAAGGTGTTAGAATCCATTGTAAAATAATCAGGAAGAAAGATGAAAACACTAATTTTTTATTCCATTGCCTGCCTTTTTGGAAAAAATTTCTAAAAATACCAACTTTTTTCTATATTCTTTTCTAGGATTCCCCAAAACACATACATAGGTACTACATAATTATTAATAGATATTAATTATCATTATCAATAAGACAAATTCTTAGTGATGTTTGTTTTATATTTTACTTGAAGTCTACAAATTTGTAAAAATAATAAAATAAAAATAAAAAAAGCATCCCAATTTTAAAATTATGTAATCAACGATCAACCATAGATGATTTAAATCTTATCATCGTCGGACAGTTAGTGACTTAATGATAGTTAATAAATGTGAAGTAACAAATCAATAATAATTAGCTGCTTTAGGTTAGCTAAATTCCATTTGCTTTGACTTGAGTTGTTACTTCCAAAGAATTCATTAAAAACATGAATAAACATAAATAAAAATACATGCTGCCTTCATGTTTGTAAAAAGTTGAACATAAAAAATTCATAAGTTTTTTGTATTGTTTCTTAGTAAACATTTTAAATATTATCATCTATTTCTTAGTACAATCATTCAAAGAATACTAAAAAATATTTTAAGAGGCTATGCGATACGATACCATAAAATGGGATGAACTTATTCATAAATCAAAAATAAGACAGCCTTCTTCATATTACGAGCGGATTCTTTTATACATTTCTAGTCGATTTTTATTGTTTTAATCTGTACGTCAATGGAATTAAATAGTGGAGTCTACATTTAAACTAAGAGCTCTTAGGCGGTTTGAGTTAAGTCATTTCTGTAAGTTGGTTAATTTTTTCAGTGATGAATCATTGTATGCCAAATATGAAAGACAAAAAAATACAATGTATATTGCATTAGATATTTTGTTTAATTTAAATGCCTCATTTTTTGTTGCAAGGACTCTTAAAATAATTTCATATTCAAATAAATTTATTATTGAGAGCTTCAAGTTGTAGAGAATAAAATTTTACATAAAAATAATTGCTTGTCTTATTTTGGCTATTATTAAAAATAACGGAGCTAAAGTGTCAGGAATATCGATAATTGGTTTCCATCCGTAAAGGTATCTATATAGAGTGTAATATTATTGTAAATATTACGCATTGATACAATTAAGAAAAAAGTACTCTAAGAATGAAATGAAATGTTTCTTAGAACAAATCAAAATAATAATAATCTTTGATCTATTCAATATTGAATTCAAGAATCAGTTGATGCGTAAAAATGTTTTTTTCCTATAAGAAAGATTTCTTAGAAGAATTTTTGCTCTAATATTCTTCCGAGTATTTGTAATTCCATAATACTTGTATAAAGAAGTAGCAACCTTGATTGGTTGGTTATGTCTTAGCTACCAGTAACTATGTAATAAGTTATTAACAACCTATCATTATTCACTACATCAGCATCAGATCAGATACTTATGTAATAAACTATCAAATACAATTATTTAAAAACATCAATTACTTACGAATATTAGTCTAAGAGCTCGTGAAAGATTGGAGTATTGGCTTTTCAGTAAATCTTTAATTTTTTAAGTGATGAATCATAATATACGAAATACGGAAACGACGTTTTGGCAAGAATTAGCTCTGCACGTCATCAGCTTTTATACATCTAAAAGTGGTAACAGTTGAGTTGGGTCAAAATGGTAAAAGTTGTAAATAAAAATTGTAGAAAATAAAATTTTTTAGCCAACTCTCATATTCTTTCAAATGTATACAAACTGAAAACATGCCAAGTTTATTCTTCCCAGAACATGGTTCTCACTCTTAGAATACTATGATTCTTCATTACAGCATTACTTTAATCAAACCATCCATGAACTCTCAGTCTACATCATTAACTAATTAGTGATTGTAGACATTGATCTTTAGGATACAGACCTATAACTTGCACATCTGTTATCTCGAAATACTAGATAAATGAACTTTACAAGTAAAGTGATAATTTCTTTGAAAGCGAAAAAAATAATTTCAATGTTACTATCAACTTGATGCTCTCAAAAAACAATTTTAATTTATTTGATTATTAAATTATTTTAAAACTCCTTGGAACAAAAAATGAGACATAAACGTCTAATGCAAATTACATTGTATATTTTTTAACCCTTCTATGAAAAATCATGACCAGATCCTTACCCTCTTGAAATGCATTAAAGATATGTTTGTTTTGACAGAATATTTGAAAACAATGACCCAAATTTAGTTGTATTACATTCTTTGTTTGTCAAAATTGGTTAAAAATTAATTTTTTGTAGTTTTGATGACGTCATAAGATTCACAAAATTTATTTTTTCGATATCTTGGCCAAATTCTGTCCGATTTGAGTGAAATTTTTTTTGAAACCCACTAATTTTGGGGCATACTTTTCAATTTTTATAGCATCGATTCGCTTACTTTAACTCTTCTATGAAAAATCATGACCAGACCCTTACTATCTTGAAATGCATTATAGATATGTTTGTTTTGACACAATATTTGAAAACTATGATCCAAATTTAGTTGGATTACATACTTTGTTTGTCATAATTGGTTAAAAATTGAGGAAAATAGAACAAAATTAATTTTTTGTAGTTTTGATGACGTCATATGATTCACAAAATTTATTTTTTCGATATCTTGGCCAAATTCTGGCCGATTTGTGTGAAAGTTTTTTTGAAACCCTCTAATTTTGGGCCATAATTTTCAATTTTTATATCATCGATTCGCTTACTTTAACCTTTCTATGAAAAATTATGACCAGACCCTTACTATCTTGAAATGCATTATAGGTATGTTTGTTTTGACACAATATTTGAAAACTATGATCCAAATTTAGTTGGATTACATACTTTGTTTGTCATAATTGGTTAAAAATTGAGGAAAATAGAACAAAATTAATTTTTTGTAGTTTTGATGACGTCATATGATTCACAAAATTTATTTTTTCGATATCTTGGCCAAATTCTGGCCGATTTGAGTGAAATTTTTTTTGAAACCCTCTAATTTTGGGCCATAATTTTCAATTTTTATAGTATCGATTCGCTGACTTTAACCCTTCTATAAAAAATCATGACCAAACCCTTACTATCTTGAAATGTATTAGAGATATGTTTGTTTTGACAGAATATTTGAAAACTATGAGCCAAATTGAGTTGGATTACATACTTTGTTTGTCAAAATTGGTTAAAAATTGAGGATAATAGAGCAAAATTAATTTTTTGTAGTTTTGATGACGTCATTAGATTCACAAAATTTATTTTTTCAATATCTTGGCCAAATTCTGGCCGATTTGAGTGAAATTTTTTTTGAAACCCTCTAATTTTGGGCCATACTTTTCAATTTTTATATCATCGATTCGCTTACTTTAACCCTTCTATGAAAAATTATGACCAGATCCTTACTATCTTGAAATGCATTATAGGTATGTTTGTTTTGACAGAATATTTGAAAACAATGACCCAAATTTAGTTGGATTACATACTTTGTTTGTCAAAATTGGTTAAAAATTGAGGATAATAGAGCAAAATTAATTTTTTGTAGTTTTGATGACGTCATAAGATTCACAAAATTTATTTTTTCAATATCTTGGCCAAATTCTTACCGATTTGAGTGAAATTTTTTTTGAAACCCACTAATTTTAGGTCATACTTTTGAATTTTTTAGTATCGATTCGCTTACTTTAACCCTTCTATGAGAAATCATGACCAGACCCTAACTATCTTGAAATGCATTATAGGTATGTTTGTTTTGACACAATATTTGAAAACTATGACCCAAATTTAGTTGGATTACATACTTTGTTTGTTAAAATTGGTTAAAAATTGAGGATAATAGAGCAAAATTAATTTTTTGTAGTTTTGATGACGTAAGAAGATTCACCCACTAATTTTGGGTCATACTGAGAACAAATAACTAAAAAAATGTTCTTTTTTTTTAATTATAAATCAAAATTTTATATTTAGAATTGATTTTTCGCGAAAAACTCTTCGGCAACCCATCCGTTTTATACCAAGATTGTATGAATTAATTGTGGGCGAAAAAAAAGTTTAACATATAACACATTGGAAATTATCTTTATTTTAGATTTTTCGTACTCATTCGTACCGTGCGTAGTACATAGAGGAAGTTTTTAATCAGTTGATGCGCCAGGGGCAGTTCTAATTTATAACTATTTGATGCAAGGTGCCCATAAATTTTGTACTAATACCTTTGAAATTGATAAAAGCTAATAAACTCTTGTTTTAACAGACAGGTGTCCTGTAGTTAGTGTCACTCCTTGCATTTATCTCCTAGGTATACACTACCGTAGGTCCATGGATTTTACCAAAACATAGCTTTTGAGGATAGGGAGTAAAAATCAAAACAAGCATAAATAAAATTATAATACGTACAACATATAAAAATTTTTATTAAAATCAATAAATTCATAATTAAAATTTACATAAAAATAATTTTTATTGGTTATGTTTTATCTATAAAACTTGTAATCTGTATCTGCATTGTGTTTGCATTTCGCATTCAATAATAATAATATAAAGGCCAAGCCACATCTAACTGACTAATTAACAAACTAAAGGCACATCGATTCAATGTATAAAAATAACATCAAATATATTAATTAATTTAAAAGAGCATAAATTAATTAGGTAACTTGCATAAAATTTAATTAAATAGAAAATCCAGATAGGGGTATATACCTTTCCAATTAAATTCTTATTTTAAGTGCAAGTTCTCTATTTTGTATAAAATTATATTCATCCAATTATAATACCCATCATTATAACATTACAAAATGTTGTATTCACACATTCCGTTACACATTGTATATTTATTTTTAAACCTGTTTCAAATTAAGCCCGTTAGGAGTTTAGGAAATGTTATTGTTTTTGGGAAAAGGAGGCCATCTTATACTTTAAATTTTTATAGGAGGAAATGGTATGCAAACTTTTTACTCCAAATAAAATTATCCTTATAAATTAACACCCTGTAAAAAATACAACAATTTTTTTTTTATTATCGAAAAAATATTTAGAAATTGATTAGCCAATATTTAGAACCTCTGGACTAGTAACAAAATCTGTTTTAGAATAAACTATGGCAAACTTTAAATGTATAAATTTAAAAAAAAAAATCGGTATTATGTTACAAATTTTATAAAATTTAAGTATTTTATTATTTTATTTTTTAATAATTACACCCCATTTTCAATCATTGATCTGTAAAGGATTAAACAAATTAATTCTGCGTTACGTGCGTTGAATTCAACGTCCATTTGACCCTTGTTTTGACATTTGTATGATATAGCTACAATACTAGCTACAATGAGCGTTAATAAAGCCTTTTGTGACGACATCGAAGCTAATTGAAAAAATCGAGCATAATTAAATTTTATATTTTAAATGATAAAAAAAAAAAAATAAAATAAATAAATAAATGCAAAAATAGGCTTATAATTCATGTAAAAGTTCGATGTCAAATAGTTTCTCAAACTGAATGGACCAAATAGTAGAAGTTTTTCAAAAATAATCCAATATAAAGTTAAAAAAGCTTAGTATTGTGATTATGAAAGTTTTTTTGAAAGGCCCTTATCTAATTTTTTTAAATCAATTAATTAATTTTCTAGACTAATACGTAAATTTTATATATTTCTTTAACAAATTTAACGGGAAGTTTTGAATGTGTTACAGATAGGAAGCTCATGCTTATAATGTTTTTTAAGCCTTTTTTAAATATCCCAAATAATTTTTGAATAAAAAATTAAATGCATTTAATAGAATTAACAGTTGTAATAAAGTAGTACAGATCTAATATTCCATATTTAAAATTTGATGAACTAGCTTCTTATTTAATTTGGCAAATGGTTAAATAATTATCTAATGTTTTGTAATAACGGATCCTATGAAAATTTTTTAAAAATCGCTAGGTGGCATCATTTAATAATGTGCTTCTTTAGAAATTAAATTAAAACTTTTGATTTTATTTTAAGTTCAAAAGCTTTTTTTTGTAATTTAGAGCGGTCGGACACCATCAGATTTTCTGATCAGAAAATCTGATAGTGTGCGCCCGCTCTAAAACTAGCTAAACAAAAGAAAAAAGAAAGCTAGGTAATAATATTTAAATTTAATTACTTCGCACATTTAAAGAGTTAATTGAAAACTTTTGTATCCACTAAATAATGCTATTTAGCAGTTTTTTTTTAAATAAATTTTCATAGGAACAAGTCTAATAATTAATTACTAATAACTTATAGGTTAAGTGTAACAATTAATAACACAACACATGACTACGTGACTTTGTTCTGTGACTGTGTCTATCTATGTATGTCTCTTTTATATTTAATTATTTACAAATTACAACAAAGTACATTGTTTTAAGGCTATGTCACTGTGTCATGGCAGCAAGAATTTCATGCTTTTTAAAATGATTTTCAATTAATACTCTAGGGTTGCCATTTTTTTTACTACTTTACGACGTAATTTAAAAGTCTTTACAGACGTGGAACTGAGGTTATTTTAGAAAAAAAGAATCTTTAAAAATAATCAAAATAGGTCATAATAAACAAAGATGGATAAATAAATGATGTCTTCATATACAACTTTGTTATGCAAGCATAGATAGAAAATAATCTTTAAGAGCTTATAACTTCTTCGTTATGGACAAATAGTCCTAAAGCTGAATTCTATATAAAGCTCAATAAATAATTATATTTTATTATATGTATTTAAAACAAAAATATTACTAAATTTTCCTCGTTTTTTATGAGATAAATTATTAGAGTGATATATGGTTTTAGGGAAAAATTTGAATTGACAACCCTACTTCTTAAAAAATATGATTTTTCTAATAAAAATATTTAAAATTAAAATAAACTTTTAAAATTTAAAAAAATAGTTAAAATACAAAATTATTGATTAAGTTTAAGTCGATGTTATTTTCGTTTATAGAAAAAATCAGATAAACACAAACGAAACGCAAATTAATTGGGAGCCATCTAAGTAATAAAATAATTTGCTGGTTGCTATGTACTAATTGAAGATAAAATGATGTGGGTGGTGGTTATAATTAAATTTGATCATCGTTTGTATTTGTATTACGTTGTGATCGTTGTAATCGTTCTGGATGTGAACATGCTAAATGTGAAAAATCACGTACAACATCATTAAACGTGTCATCGCCAGTTCCGCCCATTTCTGAATCTTTCATTTCTTCATTTAATCGTCCTAATCTTAACCTAAAAAAAAAATACAAAACTTTCCAAATACATCACATATATAAAATTTCATCAAAATCGGATAATCGGTTCACAAGATATCAGCTAATTTAAGTGGGAAAAATAAGAGATAAATTTTTGAGCTTGAAGTATTTATGAAAGAAAAGTAGTAATCGTAGCAAACGAATGTAAATTAAATACATTATTTGTAAGGCCACCCAGTATTATTCATAAAAAAATTAAAAAGTACTTACAGCGTAACAATATCAGCATTCGCTTGTTTCACAGCAATGTCCAATGGTTCAATACCATGCACATCCTTTAAATGTTGATTGGCACGATGTTTTAATAATAAGCACACTTGTGCGGTATTCCCTAATTCGGTAGCCAAATGTAATGGAGTCCGTCCATCCACATCAGTTATATTAATTTTGGCTCCATTCAATAATAAATATTCGCATGACATTACCGAACCACTCATTATCGCTTGATGTAAACAATTTTGTCCACGATCCTCATCGTTCGTCCATAATTTATCCGCTCCAAAAGAGAATGCTTCACACATTATTGGTAAATTATGTGCTGCAGCCGCTTTATATAATAATAAATTTGGATCTAATTTTGAGATGTCTTCTTCATCTGTTTGAAAGCAAAATATTATTAAAATTATTTTAACATCAATTCGATCATATTTTGATCGAATTCCAAAAAAAATGGAACTAATTTATATTTAACTGGCTAGTGATGCCATCTGACGAATTTAAAAGGAAAATTTCCGGGAGGAAAATCTAATAATCGAAGAAAAAATAACTAATTACCCAGAAGTTCATCATCTTCACCTCCAGTAGAATCTTGATCACTACTTAGATCAATTGAGGCGGCTAATATCGGTTGTTGTTGAAAATCACAGCCAAATAATAAAATATCATTAGATCGTTGTGTACTTGGTGCCTGATCAGGATCATCTTCATTTTGACCTGGTGATGTGACCTGTTGCGTCGTCTCATCTATGCTCCTCTCAGAGTGTTCTGATACATTATTAACAGATATACCCGATTCCGATTTAGAATCATCTTCATCGTCAGCCTCGCCATCTTCGTGCGTCGTTGTGTTAGTACTCTCTGGTGCATCTTTGATCTGTTGTAATGTTGTCAAATTTGCATGTGATGATTGGCGTGAAGATAATTTCTTGTCACGACTCTTTGGTCGACGCCGTAATTTTCGTACACTCCACTTTTTAATTGATAAACTGCCGCGTGATGCTCGTGACTGAGTACTTTCATTTTGTGTTGACATTTGTGTGATTGATTTTAAATCTTTGACAAATTTCTTTTCAACATATTTAGCTTTTATCCAATTTTCTCGTATATTCCTGGAAGAAAAAAAAACCAAACTTTTGAATGCTTTTCAAATACAAAATTCAATTTATTTTATTTATTATTTTATATGTAAAATTAGATATTTTTTAATACAATAAATAATTTTTATGTTATGAAAACTGGTCAGAAACGAAGAAATACGACTTACCCAGAACATTTATTGACCGAAGGTCGTGTAAAATCTGATGGAACATTCGCTTCATATATTTTATTAATAATTGTATTACCTAATTCAGCCATCACTTTTACAATTTCTGGTTCCCAATCATCCAATGTTAATGAACGTACTTTACTATAATGTACACCTAAACTACGATGAACTCCTGAACAATCTACAAGACATGAAATCAAATAGTTAAATATAAGTTAGATTCAATCAGATTACGAAAAAATCATCACGTATTAACAAGATCGCAGAAAATAAATGCCAATATGATTGCATACCTATACACAATGTAATTCCTAAATTAATACTAGCCCAACGTGGATTTGGATTACCACAATCACAGCACATATCATTGCCAGGTATTTTTATTAATTGTTCCCACATTTTTGCTTTTTTCACTTTATTTTGTGATTCTTCCATACTTCTTCGGCCCGGTGAATTTCGTAATGTAATTGATTGATTTGTTGAATCATTGGTTTTGATTTGATTACTTTCATTTAATCGCTCCATATTTTCGATGTTTAATGTTTCATTTGCGGTTGATATTCGTTGTATTGCTGCACCAATTCCTTTTTGCATTGATGTTATCCATAAATCATACATTTCAGCGGAATCAGCTTGTAACATATGACTTCTGAAATTTAAAGTTTAAATATACATTCTAAGGTGAAATTACCTTATAATTAAGGTGATTCTTACTTGGATGGTGATAAAACTTCAAAACAAAATCGCCGTTCTCCATCGTAAACCGGTTTAACTGTACATAATCGTAAGTCATCCTCCAT
The DNA here is from genome assembly GCA_020423425.1 of Chrysopa pallens. NCBI lineage: Eukaryota > Metazoa > Arthropoda > Insecta > Neuroptera > Chrysopidae > Chrysopa > Chrysopa pallens. The sequence continues at coordinate 24,472 of JAEMTY010000463.1, forward strand.
GATTGTGACCTGCTGATCGCCAGACCGTTTTCGATACACTAATTGATTATCATATAAATAGAACCAACGTCGATTCCACGTTTTAAATGCATTCGATGTACGTTTAAATAAGTAACCTTCCATCCGTGGCACTGATGATACACCCTGTACCACCGCACTTGATGTTCTCTTTGGTATTATTTCCGTTGATGAAACTAACGAGTGCCGATTTTCCATATCTTTATCGATCTGCTTTATATTACCACGCATTTCTGCAATCTGTTCACATGATTAAATACTTTTTAAAGTCACGGTTGTATTTTTATTGATGCCTCCTTTTATTCTAAGAAGATATTTTTAAAAAAATTCGCTAGATTGCTTCAAATGTAGAGTCGATGGATACAAGAAGTAAGATAATATAAAATTAAATTTATGTATAAATGATGCAATGGAGCGAATTTTTTAAAATCTTCAGAGGAAAAAGTCAAATTTATTTTGTAGATTGGTGAATGAGACTGTTTTCAACAGGTCACATAAATTTCATGGCAAA